>SJYX01008919.1:71741-101042 GCA_006410675.1 Oreotragus oreotragus
GAGTCAGTGATGCCATCCAGCCATCTCATCCTCGGTCGTCCCCTTCTCCTCCTGCCCCCAATCCCTCCCAGCATCAGAGTCTTTTCCAATGAGTCAACTCTTCGCATGAGGTGGCCAAAGTACTGGAGTTTCAGCTTTAGCATCATTCCTTCCAAAGAAATCCCAGGGCTGATCTCCTTCAGAATGGATTGGTTGGATCTCCTTGCAGTCCAAGGGACTCTCAGGAGTCATCTCCAGCACCACAGTTCAAAAGCATCAATTCTTTGGTGCTCAGCCTTCTTCATAGTCCAACTCTCACATCCATACATGACCACAGGAAAAACCATAGCCTTGACTAGATGGACCTTAGTCAGCAAAGTAATAGTCCACAGTAAAGAAAAAGGGGGAAATAACATAATCCAAATGTATGCATAAATAGAGGATTTTCTATAAACATAAATTGTAAATTTTGTCAAAATCCTTTCAAAATGATCTCAGACCCAAAAGGATTGTATGCTTCATAACACCTTGTTTTAAATACTTATTTATTTGCAAAAGATAGGAACATTTTTCCTAAAACTGTGACTGACTAATAAATAGTCAGGATTGTAAAACTATTGGTTGAAATTTTAGATAGTAGATCTTGTCAGTTTAAGTGAAAAGGATAAAATGATCAGTTTGGCTTAGTGGAAAAAATATAGATTTTGGATTAAAATTCAACCTTTACTGTTTTGTGACCTAGGGGATATCACTTTCATCTCAGTGTTTTGATCTTTAAAGGGGGTACAGTCATCCTTGTTTTATGAGTTGATGTCAGTATTAGAAATAGGTGGATAAATTACCTTACACAGCATCTGTCACATAACAGAGACTTGGGGCTATTGTCATGGGATCTGCTGTGAATCCCAAGTTTCTAGTGGTGATGAGACGATTCACTAATGGGAGAGTCAACTATCAGCATGAGGATCCAGGGGAATGCTTTCAAGATTAGACGAGAGGAGAGAGACAGAGCTCTGGGGTGTAATTCAGACTGAGGAAATACAAGGCCAGGTATGCTTCCTCCTGTGGTTGCAGTTGTCTGGGGCTACTTGACAGTGGAAGGAGAAAATGTACACGTACATGAGAGCTGCAGTGAAACGCAAGGGTTAGTGCATATGTTAAGATGCCCATCAACTGACTTGATCCAAATACTAGATTATAAAGCAGAATCATTATTTGTTGCCACAATCATGGGGCAAGTGGCAAGCCTTGCGTTATAGTCCACTTTAGTTTTTCAAGGTTCCATATTTATAAGATTTCTAAGTTAAAAACTATAATTAGCTTCCCTTGAGTTTTGTTCATTTGTGATGTATGGAGCATTTTAATCTGGCCTCCTGATTTCCTGTTCAATGTTAGAGAATCAAAGGATATACAGTGAATGGGTTCACTTTGAATTTTAAAAAAAAAAAGGTAGGCATTAAAAAACTGAATATGAGAGCTAGAATCTGGTAAAACCTGAAATTAAGAAGTGGAAATCATGAGCATTTGGAAAAGATAAGCGACAGAGCAAGCTGTAGGAGAAAGCAACATAATAGAGGTTTTTGTTTTTGAAAATGCTAACTTGACCCAGTTTTTAGGTTGAGGTTAGAGCCTGGTCAGTTTTCTTTTGTGAATAGCTGAGTAAATGAATAGCCCAAACACTTTCCTTCCCACAGTCTCTTTGGAGGAGCCCTGTGTCTCAGCCTTAATCAGCCCTGAGGCCAAGTATCAGACAAGTTGGAAGACTCTCTCCCTAACTCTGTCAGAACCATTCTAAAGAGAACACTGCAAACATATAGGAAAACAATAAATGGGAAAGATGAGATCTCCTCAAGGAAATTGAAGATACCAAGGGAACATTTCATGTAAAGATGGGCTCAATAAAGGACAGAAATGGTACGGACCTAACAGAAGTAGAAGAGATTAAGAAGAGGTGGCAAGAATACACAGAAGAACAATACAATAGATCTTCATGACCCAGGTAACCAGGATGCTGTGGTTACTCACCTAGAGCCAGACATCCTGGAGAGTGAGGTCAATGGGCCTTAGGAAGCCTTACAATGAACAAAGCTAGTGGAGATGATGGAATTCCAGCTGAGCTTTTCAAATTCTAAAAGACAATGCTGTTAAAATGCTGCACTCAATATACTAACAAGTTTGGAAAACTCAGAAGTGGCCAGAGGACTGGAAAAGGTCCGTTTTCATTTCAATCCCAAAGAAGGTCATTGTCAAAGAATGTTCAAACTACCACACAAATGAGTTGTGCTCATTTCACATGCTAGCAAGATAATGCTCAAAATCCTTCAAGGTACACTTCAACAGTAAGCAAACTGAAAATATCCAGATGTGCAATCTGGCTTTAGAAAAGGCAGAGGAACCAGAGATCAAATTGGCAACATCCTTTGGATCATAGAGAAAGCAAGGGAATTCCATGAAAAAAAAAAAAATTTGCTTCATTGACTACATGAACGTCTTTGACTATGTGGATCACAACAAACTGACTCTTAGATCTGGATTGTGTAAATTGTCAGTATGACATCATTTGATATACAGCCCTGTGTCTCAAACGCTCACGTTACTTGCCTTGACTTCTGATGTGTGGAACAGTTCTCAGAGCTTCCTGAGGTGCTCTTCCCAGGTTACAGTCCTCAATTTTGGTTGGAATAAAATTTTCCATTTCTTTCTTGTATCAGCTGATTTGTTTTTAGTGTATTATCTCACTTCAGGAATCGCAAACTTAACCTACTCCTTGGCTGAAGGCAAAAAGATAGTTTTGTTTTGCCTTTTTTTCTCAAGAGCAAACTTGATGTACAATAAATTGGGTAGGTAGCAAGTGTACAATTTAACAAGTTTTGACATATGTATATGGGGAAGGCAATGGCACCCCACCCCAGTACTCTTGCCTGGAGAATCCCAGGGATGGGGGAGCCTGGTGGGCTGCCGTCTATGGGGTCACACAGAGTCGGACACGACTGAAGTGACTTAGCAGTAGCAGTATGGCTTCAAAAACATCACACAACCAAGATAACAAACACACATGTCACCCCAAAAGCCTCCTCATGCCCTTCATAATTTCTGTCCTACCCTTTCTCAACCTCTCTCCTTTTCTCATCCCTGCCTCCGAGCAACTGCTGAAATATTCTATCACTTAAATGGATTTGCATTTTCTAGAATTTTTATGAACTTTTATGTTGGACATTCATACAACATTATTATTTTAAAATGTATGCATTTTGTTGCATGCATCAAATAAAATATTTTGTTTTAATGAGTAGTAATATTTTATGCAGCATAGCACAGTTTTTACATTCACCTTTTGATGAATATTTAAGTCATTTAAACTTTAGGATTGCTACCAGAATAAAGCTGCTATGAATGCTTGTGTATACATCTTTGTATGGACAAATTTTCATTCTTTTGTTTTAGGGAGCTAATAATTTGCAATGAGATAGTTGGATCATATGGAAGTTGTATTTTCAAAAAACTGTCAAACTGTCTTTCAGAGTGTTTCTAACATTTTACATTCCTACCATTAATCTTACAAGGTCGTGTACCTCTGCATCTTGTCAGCACTTGCTATGATAGGCTTTTAAATATAAACCAGTTTTAAAGGCATGTAGTGGGCTTCCCAGGTGGCTCAGGGGTAAAGAATCCACCTGCCAGGAAGCATGAGACACAGGTTCGATCCCTGGGTTGGGATGATCCCCTGGAGAAGGAAGCGACAACCTACTCCAGTATTCTTGCCTTGGAAATTCCATGGATAGAAGAGCCTTGTGGGCTACGGTCCACAGGGTCACAAAGATTCAGATGTGACTTAGCAGCTAAACAGCAACAAAGTGGTATTTCATCACAGTTTTGTTTTATATTCTCCTGATGGCTAAAGATGCTTAGCATTTTCATATACATATTTGTGATTTGTACATATTCTTTGTTAAAGTTACAAATTCACTAATAAATAAATTACACCCAATTTTTTTTATTGCTTCTTGTTTTCTTACTGTCTAGCTTTGATTGTGTTTACATAGTTCAATATAATTCTCTCATCAAGTATGTCATTTGCAAGTGGTTTGTGTTTCACTCTCTCAATGAAGTCTTTTGAAGAGCAGGCATTTTAAATTTTGATGAACTATAAGGCACTATTCTTGATTCTTTTGAGAGTTCTACCTCTAAATTTATTTCCAAAATGCCCACTTTACATTCCTATTACTACTCTCCTTTGTGCGTGCTCAGTTGTGTCTGATTCTTTGCGACCCCATGGACTTAGCCCTCCAGGCTCCTCTATCCATGGGGATTCTTCAGGTAAGAATAGTGGAGATGGTTGCCATGCCCTCCTCCAGGGGATCTTCCCAACCCAGGGATCGAACCCGGGTCTCCAGCATTGCAGGTGGGTTCTTTACTGTCTGAACCACCAAGGAAACCTTTTTGTAACAGCTCTCAATTCTTTTCTTCACAATCACAAAATCCCCTTAAGACTTTGCTTCCAAATTTCACCCTCCATCATAGTCACAGTACTTAACCCAACTACTTTCAAAAATACAATACAGATATGAATACTTTTCTGTTTAAGAATTTTCAATAGCTTTCAACTTGATTTTTTAAAGCATCAAATATTTTTACACAGCCTATAATAAATATCTTTCATGGGCTGGCCCTTGACTGACCCATATCACCTCATTTTGTACCATATTCTTTCTTAATCATTCTATTTCACCAATACCACCCTCCTTTTCATCCATTTTGCAAATGCTTTAGGGCCTTTGCTCTCACACTTTTCTTTGTTTGGATTCTTTGTTTGGCTATTTAATTTGTCTGCAATCACTGACTCTAGAATGAAAGCTTCTTGGTAGCATGGCTTTAGTCTAAGTTTTGTTTCTTTGTTCTTCTTTTCCTAGACTCAGGACTGGGATAAAGTGAACATCCATAAACAGTTGTTTAAAAGTATACAAATGAGTACGAATATAAATTGTTTTGACTATTCTATGCATCATAAAACAGACTTTAATAATTTAATTCTATATTTATTATCAATGATTATCTTAGAAGATGAGTTATCATTACTGTCAATAATGTGTACTTAATGAATAGATGAGATTGTGAGCAACACCACAGTTTTAACTAGTGAGGACTGAGGCAGAATACAGAAGTCAACACACATAAAGACTAGCAATAATGTAACTAAAATATGTACCAGTTTCTGGTCCAAATGATGTCTTTACTCAAGGTTTCTTAGATCCTAAGACTAAATGGTGACCTCATCAAAAGAAGAGTAGGCTGGTTGGTGTTTCTGGAGTGATTCAGTTCAGTTCAGTTCAGACGCTCAGTCGTGTCTGACTCCTTGCAACCCCATGAATCGCAACAGTCCAGGCCTCCCTGTCTATCACCAACTCCCGGAGTTCACTCAGACTCACGTCCATCGAGTCAGTGATGCCATCCAGCCATCTCATTCTCTGTCATCCCCTTCTCCTCCTGCCCCCAATCCTTCCCAGCATCAGAGTCTTTTCCAATTAGTTAACTCTTTGCATGATGTGGCCAAAGTACTGGAGTTTCAGCTTCAGCATCATTCCTTCCAAAGAAATTCCAGGGCTGATGTCAAGAATGGACTGGTTGGATCTCCTTGCAGTCCAAGGGACTCTCAAGAGTCTTCTCCAGCACCACAGTTCAAAAGCATCAATTCTTCAGCGTGATTAGAACATAGAATTTTAGATATGACTCAGAAATGTTCACTGAATGTCCTCATTTCTAGCTTACTCCAGAATTCTCTGTGGAATTCTCTGTGGAGCTTGTAACCTTGTGCCTAAATCTGTCTGCTTATTTTTCTATGTAGTTAGTTATTCTTTGGCTGTGCTGAGACTTTGTTGCTGTGTGTGGGCTTTCTCTGGTTGTGGCAAACAGGGGCTACTCTCTAGATGCAGTGCGCAGGTTTCTCACTGGGGCGCCTTCTCCGGTGGTGGAACACGGGCTCTAGAGCCCGTGGACTACAATAGTTGCTGCACTGAACTTCGCCTTCTCCTGGGTTCAGTAGGAGGGTCTCCCAGGCTCTTGACCATGGGCCCTGGCTCAACTGCTCTGAGGCATGAGGAACCGACCAGGGATAGAACCCACGTTTCCTGCATCAGCAGGTAAATTCTTTACCACTCACCCACCAGGGAAACTCCCCTAAATTTTCCTTCAGTGTCTCCACCCTTAACTATATAGTTGAGAATTCCTATTATAAGTTTTTGAAAAGCTCGGTATTGGGATCTGAAAGACTCTCCTCCAGACTCTCACTGTATTTTATTGGCATACTTGATGTTTAAGGCGCTATGCCCCTACATGAAGACAATAAAGAGATCCCCATTCGCTATGTAACAGAGATCCTCAAGATGTTTTATTTTTTCTTGTTAAATCATATTTTCAGATGTTAATTAATCCACAAAGTAAAATTTCCTCTGGCATATATCTTTGCTAAGTTTGCAGTGCACACTTTTATATTCATTGGAACGATTAGCCAACATCCTGAGGTATTCAGATGATGCTATTTCAGAACAAAGCATGAAGCTGATCTGGCACCATGAGACCCTTACCTCGATGATAGTGATGATCTGCTGACATTATTTTGGAGTACTGCTCTAACAAAAATAAAGTAACTTTAAATATTTTAATGTTAACTTTGCTTTATGAAAATGATAAAGGTTGCTAGGATATTTACAGGTCTTTTACATTGTATAAGGTAAGGACTGTTATCTTGCTTCTTCTGAACACCCCTAAATATTTCAGGTTGTAGAAAGTTCATATGGATTTTCAACATAAGCAAAGAAAGGAGAAAGTAAACTATTAGTATTGCTTATTTATTTTATTATTTTCCTGGTCACAGTGATGATATGGTGTGAATGACTATCCTTGGATATCACTTCTTATTCTGTATTTTTGAGCCTAAATATTAATGTGTGTTATTAATTTGACTATCCATATGCACATGCATAAAAAAAAGAGTATCTCAATGTAAATTAAAAATTCATTATTACCTGTAGATGCTCTGACAAATATTGCAGTCTATTTGTAATTTAACAAACATACTAATCAGACATTACAAAATATTCAGGTGCTTTCTTGAATTACCATTATAGTTTAATTTATATGATAATTTTTGTGAGTTCAAAAATTATACAACAATATATGCTGTTTGCAATAATTCCAAACAATACAATGTGTATGAGGAAAATTATTCCCCTTCTCCATTAATTTTCCCAGCAATAAAAGTCAAACAATGCTATAAAGAATATGATTTTTCATTTATTTTTCAATGTTTATATAAATGTACAACCAGTTAATTTAGTTTTATTTATTTAATTTTTAATAAAAATTGAGTTGCATGATATATATTACTCTGCTATGATTTTTTCCCAGCTCTATCGTGGATGACTTTTCAACTCAGTACATATAAACCTCATTTTATTTCACAGAGTTAAGGAACCATAATTTAGACAAGCATTTCTCTATTTATGGACTTTCAGGATGTTTTTAGTACTTTACTTTTGAAAATAATGTTGCAATAAACTGATTTGTGAAGGAAATTACCTAGTTAAATTATTACAAAACTGTATTATATTTTATGTTCTTCTAAATTACGATTTTTCTGTTGTGCTCAAATAGTTTTTCTGAAGTCTAATATAAAAATAAGAGCAACTCTAGCACTGAGTAGTCTTTTTTAATACATGATAATTTCACAGAATTGAAATGACTTCATAAGGAATACACAGTACACTTTTTAAAGGTCCTTTTTGGCATGATTCCAGCTAACAAAAAATGAAAGTCAGGAAAAAAAAAAAGATTTTAAAACCACATATATTGGAAATGTATAATGTCATAGAAATTACTTGATAATCTCTTATTATAGAACTGTATCCTGCAGGAGAAGTATGTTTGCTTTATCTAGGACATTTAAAAATATCTCTAGTAAATTACATCCAATTTGTATAGAATATTATTTTACAATTGAATGTTCATTTGATTATTTCTCATGTATCTGTCATCTAGCTTATTTGACATTAGTTTGAGTTTAAAACATTAGTTAATATTGTAATAATTCTGTACAGGAGTAATCTTCCTTAAGTTAGGTAGTAGATATGTTAAATTTCTCTTTTAGCAAACGAGAGAAATTGAGACTAAATAAGAGGAAATATGTGTTCATGAATCCAGGTTAGTTAATCACAGAGCTCTGACTTTAAACCAGGACTTTGAGTTCCTAGCTCTTCTTTCCACTAAGTCTTATCATCCTATTCATATTTTTGATTAGACAACAAATGTTTGCTTAAATGGTATTTTCCTTTTTATGTGATATGCACATGTAGGCCAAATCATCTAACACACTGATAATAGTTTTCTAAGAACTTAAATGTAGATACTGTCCAAATAGAGAAGCTAACGTGTTTGAATCCAGAAGTTCATCCAGGTCTGCAGCTGTGCTGAGTCACTTCAGTCATGTCCGACTCTTTGTGACTCTATGGACTACTTGCCAGGTTCCATCTGTCTGTGGGATTCTCTAGGCAAGAATACTGGAGTGGGTAGCTATTCCCTTCTCCAGGGGAACTTCCTGACCCAGGGGTCGAACCCGCATCTCTTATGTCGCCTGCATTGGCATACGGGTTCTTTACCACTAGCACTACCTGGGAAGCCCTCATCCAAATCTTCTCCTGCCAGAAAACAAACACCAAGATTATCTATCTGACCTCAACCATAGTGACTTCAGGTTTGGGAGCCTTCCCACTTCTCCCTAGCATTGACTCACTAAATACATCGGGCAGTTTAGTACTATGGATTATATAATATATTATCTGTTTGTCTCTTCAAATCTTCAGTCCACATTCTTGGCAATGTTCTGCTCCCAGGAGACTGTCATATGCATTAACTGTGTGTGTGTTGGGCATTGAGTTTTGCAGGATAATGGATGTTGCATAGAATGTCTTTTGTATCCTTTTCCCCCCTCTAGCTTTCTCTCTGTTCAGACAACTGCTTCCTCCCCAAGCGGCTCAGACCTCAGACTGGGCCAAGCCCTGCTAAGGCTAGCTTCACACCTAGTTGGTTACTCTTAACCTTGCCTGCAACTTTAAATAGCCTCTCCTTTTAAGCTCTCCTTGATTCTCCTTTTGCATGCATTTTCAATTTTTCTCTCAGACCTTGGCTGACATAAGATCTTTCAGTTACTGGAGATACAGTGAATCTTTGTTTCAGCTCCAGGTAAGGAAAAGGCTATTTGGGGGCTGATCAACCAACACATATAAGGGACTATAAAAGCCAAGCTAAGTATTTTCACAATTTTAAAAACATACTTCCTAGACAGATTTCTTTCACTGTTGGATTTTATTTTATATATTATTCCAAATGTGTGACAAGAATTGGAAGCAGTAAGACTTGTTTCATTAGGCACCTGTTTTAAAGAGTGAGTTTGTTTGTATTTATGCTACTTAAAAGTAAACTGTTACACAAGATTTATATGAGATTGAGGTACTCAGAAGTTTCTTCCCTGTATCAACAGTTCTTACTGATATAATGATGAGAGTGAGAAAGTTATTTAAGTGTCTTTCTATCCAGGACATAGTCTTAACTGAGGTGAAAAAAAAGCCGCTATCTGAAGAAAGCTGAGGAAACAAAAAAAGGATAGAATCTATTAGTAAATATCCTAAGGTTGCATATCCCAGCTGCCATACCTGCCACTTAGTGTGTTCTTGGAACAGCCTTTTTATATTAACTCAAAAGATGAAGGTAAAAGATCCAAATGGCATGATCTACATTTAAAAATAACTAATAAAATGATCCAGATAGAATGCCCAGAGAATTATAAATTCCCTTCCACAGAATAAAAGGAGCATAGCGTGAAGAGGGCAGTTGAAGGGTGTATGCAAGACACACCCGTAAACAAAGAGATTTCAAACTACTTCTGTATTCTGCTGCTGCTGCTGCTGCTAAGTCACTTCAGTCGTGTCCGACTCTGTGTGACCCCATAGACGGCAGCCCACCAGGCTCCCCCATCCCTGGGATTCTCCAGGCAAGAACACTGGAGTGGGTTGCCATTTCCTTCTCCAATGCATGAAAGAGAAAAGTGAAAGTGAAGTCGCTCAGTCTGTCTGACTGTTAGCGACCCCATGGACTGGAGCCCACCAGGCTACTCCGTCCATTGGATTTTCCAGGCAAGAGTACTGGGGTTGGGTGCCATTGCCTTCCCCAACTTCTGTATTCTAGACACATAAAACACAATATAGACTCTAAAAATTGATTTAAAAATTACAAGAAATCAATACTGAAAAATAATGAAGTAAACAGCCTCAGCTCAGTTACAATGAGCATTATAATAAATACTTTTGTAAATAAGTAGAATGTAAAATAGATCTTATTGAAATGAAATTAGTGACAGGAAGAGCAGCATGAAGGGGGAAAAAAAACAAATGAAGTGTAAAGGAGCAATGGTCATTAAAAATGTAAACTATAAAGAAAGAATTGGCATCACTGAGAAGAAAGTAAAATATGTGAAGCAAATAGTAATTTTTCTAAAATGCAATGAAAAATATAATGAAGTATTCAAAGAGAATAGATAAAAACTTTTATAAGTGAATACCTAAATCTATAGAATGCAAGAACTTTTGTTTAATAAAAGTAAATACAATCTATTTCTATGTAGAGATAGCTGTTAGATATGTAGATATATATATTGTCCAAGTTTCCAGCAAGAGAAAAGCATTGAATAATAATTTATCTTAAACATAATATGTATTTTATATAATATTTATACATATGAGTCAAACACCTTGAAAGGACAAAGTTTGAGGTCTTCTTAAATTCTTTATTGCCACAGTCACTGTCAGAGTACATGCCAGGGTTCAATAGCTGTTAGATATATAGATATATATATTGTCCAAGTTTCCAGCAAAAGAGAAAAGCATTGAATAATAATTTATCTTAAACATAATATGTATTTTATATAATATTTATACATATGAGTCAAACACCTTGAAAGGACAAAGTTTGAGGTCTTCTTAAATTCTTTATTGCCACAGTCACTGTCAGAGTACATGCCAGGGTTCACCTTTTGTGGGTCTTCATAGTCGGTGAAGCTGTTACTCAATCCAATAAGTGTAAAACAAATGACTTAATAGTGATAAAAGCAATTTGAACCTTAGGAGCTATGTATACTCAAATTAGGACCCATGTAGGATATATTTATTTGTCCTTCTTGAAAATGTATTTAATGATGAAATCCAGCTGCAGAAGGCTGATAGAGGCTCCCAAAGATTTGTCTATTTCCTAACTCCTGGAGACTATAACTATCACCTCATTTGGGGGAAAAAGTCTGTTCTGGGCAAATATGATTAAAGATCTTGAATTAAGAAGAAAAATTTGGATTTTCTGGGTGAGGGTAAATGTCATTATTACAAGAAAGATGAGAAAGGGAGAACACACGCACACACACACACACACAGGAGTAAGCAGGGTGAAGGTGCAGCCAAGTGACTCATCCTGACTGGTGGCTCCACTCTTTGGATTCAAGAAGGTCCTGTTTACCCAGCTCTGGGAATCCGAGCCCTCAGTATTATTCTTCCTTTATTTCATCCACCTCTGTTCCTAGCCATGAGCTGGCAGTGGTTCCGCTGATACAAAATCCTCAGAAATCTCGGTCACCCCTTGCTTATATTCTGTGGATATCGTGGGAATCCACACCATTAGTTACAAGGACATCCTGTTTACCCAGCTCTGGGAATCCGAGCCCTCAGTATTATTCTTCCTTTATTTCATCCACCTCTGTTCCTAGCCATGAGCTGGCAGTGGTTCCGCTGATACAAAATCCTCAGAAATCTCGGTCACCCCTTGCTTATATTCTGTGGATATCGTGGGAATCCACACCATTAGCTACAAGGACTCTCCGCAGGTTCTTCCTGGGTAAACGTACATCTATTCCTGCCTTCTGCTGAGATGGACAGCTGAATCCGTAAGTCACACATAATCTCTTTTTCTATTGTTTATCCAGTCACAGGCTTACCCCTACCTCCAGATCAAGGTATTCTAAATAGGTTGATAATGTTAGAAGTCATCACATGAAGATTCTTTCTTGCTTAGCAAGTACGTCTTCAGTTTCTGTTTTTCCTCTCACATTCTTCTATAAGCAGCAAGGAGAAACCAGATCATGCTTTTTGCACTTTGCTTGAAAATCCCCTCAGGAAAATATCCAATTTCATCAAGCTAAAATTCTACTTTTCACAAAACTGTTGAACATGATTCATCCTAGTTTTCTGTCACTTGTAACAAGGATAATCTTCCCTCCAGTCTCAAATCTCATATTCTTCATTTCAATCTGATGCCTCATCAGAAGTACTTTTAAGATTCATATTTCTAACATTATATTTCTAATATATATTTCTAATCACTATAATGTATGTAGTTTAAGGAAAAACCATAGCCTTGACTAGACGGACCTTAGTCGGCAAAGTAATGTCTCTGCTTTTGAATATGCTATCTAGGTTGGTCATAACTTTTCTTCCAAGGAGTAAGCATCATTTAATTTCATGGCTGCAGTCACCATCTTACAGACTATTAAATAGAGTTCCCTGTGCTATACAGTATGTTCTTACTAGTTACATGTCAATCCCAATTTCCCAGTTTATCCCTCTCCCACTTTCTGACTTTGCAACATGTTTGTTTTCTATATCTGTGATTCTATTTCTGTTTTTTAAATAAGTTCATTTGTACCTTTTTTCCATTCCACATGTAAGTGATATCATATGATATATACCTTTCTCTGCCTCACTTACTTCACTAAGCATGGCAATCTCAAATAGCATCCATGTCATCGATCCATCCATGTCACCATAGATAGCATTATTTCATTTTTTAATGGCTGAGTAATATACCATTGTATGTATGTACCACATCTTCTTTATCCACTTATCTGTCAATGGACATTTACGTTGGTTCTATGTCCTAGCTATTGGAAACAGTGCTGCAATGAATATTGTAATGCAAGTATCTTTTTGAATTATGGCTATCTCTGGATATATGCCCAGGAGTGGGATTTCTGGATCATATGATAGCTCTATTCTTAGTTCTAAGGAGCCTCCATACTGTTCTCCATAGTGGTTGTATCAGTTTACATTCCCAAAAACAGTATAAAAGCTTTCTACACAATCTCTCTGTCATTTATTACTTGTAAATTTTTTTGATGATGGCTATTCTGAAAAGTGTAAGTTTTGTCATTGTAGTTTTGATTTGCATTTCTCTAATAATAAGCGATGTTGAACATCTTTTCATGTGATTTTTGGCCATCTGCATATCTTCTTTAGAGAAGTATCTACTAGATCTTCTGCCCATTTTTTGATTGGGTTGTTTGGTATTTTCGATATTGAGCAGCATGAGATGTTTATATATTTGGAGATTAATCCCTTTTCAGCCGCTTTGCAAATATTTTCTCCCATTCTGTAGGTTGCCTTTTCATTGTTCATGGTTTCTCTTGTTGTGCAAAAGCTTTTAAGTTTAATTAGGTCCCATTTGTTTATTTTTATTTTCTCTAGGAGGTGGATGCAAAAATATTGCTGCAAATTTATGTCAAAGAATGTTCTGCCTATGTTTTCCTCTAAGAGTTTCACAGTATGCAATCTTACATTTAGGTCATTTATCCATTTTGAGGTTTTTTTTTTTTTGGTATGGTATTAGAGAACATTCTAGTTTCATTCTTTTACATGTTCAGTTCAGTTCAGTCACTCAGTCGTGTCCAACTCTTTGCGACCCATGAATCGCAGCACGCCAGGCCTCCCTGTCCATCACCATCTCCCGGAGTTCACTCAGACTCACGTCCATCGAGTCCATGATGCCATCCAGCCATCTCATCCTTGGTCATCCCCTTCTCCTCCCGCCCCCAATCCCTCCCAGCATCAGAGTCTTTTCCAATGAGTCAACTCTTTGTATGAGGTGGCCAAAGTACTGGAGTTTCAGCTTTAGCATCATTCCTTCCAAAGAAATCCCAGGGTTGATCTCCTTCAGGATGGACTGGGTGGATCTCCTTGCAGTCCAAGGGACTCTCAAGAGTCTTCTCCAACACCACAGTTCAAAAGCATCAATTCTTTGGCACTCAGCTTTCTTCACAGTCCAACTTTCACATCCATACATGACCACAGGAAAAACCATAGCCTTGACTAGGCAGACCTTAGTCAGCAAAGTAATGTCTCTGCTTTTGAATATACTATCCAGGTTGGTCATAACTTTTCTTCCAAGGAGTAAGCGTCTTTTAATTTCATGGCTGCAGTCACCATCTGCTGTCCAATTTTCCCAGCACCATTTATTGAAAAGACTGTCTTTTCTCCATTGTATATTCTTGCTATCTTTATTGTAGATAAACTGACCATAGGTGTGTGGGTTTATTTCTTGGCTTCCAATTCTATTCCACTGATCTATATTTCTGAGTTTGTGTGTGTGTGTGCGTGTGTGTGTGTGCCAGTTCCACTCTCTTTTTTAGTAATAACTTAAACATTTTTATTTTATATTGGAATATAATTAACTAGCAATGTTGTGTTAGTTTCAGGTGTACAGGAGAGTGATTCCATTATACATGTATCTATTCTATTTCTGATTCTTTTCCCATTAGGATATTACAGAGTATTGAGCAAATCTGCCCATGCTATACAGTAAGTCCTTGTAGTAGCACACTTTTTTTTTTTTTGCTTACTGTACCTTTGTAGTATAGTCTGAAGTCAGGGAGACTGAATCTTCCAGCTCCGTTTTTCTTTCTTAGGATGATTTTAACACCATAGAGTCATTTGTGTCTCCATGTAAATTTGATTTTTTTGTTCTAGTTCTTTGAAAAATGTCATTGGTAATTTAATAGGGATTGCATTGAATCTGTATTTTTGCCTTGGGTAGTATAGTCATTTTGACAATAGTGATTCTTCCAATCCAAGAACATAGTATATAGTTTGACCTGTGTCACCTCCAATTATTTCATTGGCATCTTACAGTTTTCATAGTAAAAGTTTTTGCCTCCTTAGGTAGGTTTATTCCTAGGTACTTTATTATTTTTGATGCAGTGGTAAATGGGATTGTTCCCTTAAATCCTCATTCTGATTTTTGTGGTTAATATATAGAAATGTGAGTTATTTCTGAGTATTAATTTTGTATCCTGCAACTGTACCAAATTCATGGATAAGCTCTAGTGTGTGTGTGTGTGTGTGTGTGTGTGTGTGTGTTGGGGGGTGTAGCATCTTTGGCATTCTATATGTACAATATCATGTCATCTGTAAACTGTGACAATTTTTCTTATTTTCCAAATTGGATTCCACTATTTGTTCTTATTTGTCTGTTGGTTTAAGTTAGATTGTATTTTTTTCCCCCTGAAGTAAGATTGTATTGCTACAGATGTCAGTCTTAGAACTGCTTTTGTAACATCCTATAGATTTTGGATCATCATGTTTTCATTTTAATCTGTCTCTGGGTATTTTTTTTTAATTTCCTTTTTGTCTTCTTCAGTGACCCATTGGTTGTTTAGTGACATATTGTTTAGCCTCCATGTGACTGTGTTTTTTCCAGTATTTTCTTATAGCTACTTTCTAATCTCTTAGCATTTTTGTTGGAATACAGGCTTGGTATAATTAAAATTTTATTAAATATACTGAGGCTTCTTTTATGGCATAGCAATTGAGAGAATGCTATCCTGGAGAATCTCTCATGTGCACTTGAGAAGAATGTGTATTCTTCTGGTTTTGAATGAAATGTTCTATAAATATCAATTAAGTCCATCTTGTCTAATATGGCATTTTAAGGCTTGTGTTTCCTTACTGATTTTCTGTGTACATGAGCAGTCCATTGAAGAAAATGGGTTATTAAAGTGCCCACAATATTATTGTGTTACTATCAATTTCTCATTTTATGGCTGCTAGAATTTGCCTTATATATTGAGGTGCTCCTATGTTGGGTGCATTCATATTTACAACTGTTATATCTTCTTCTTGGATTGATCCCTTGTTCATTAGGTAGTGTTCTTCTTTGTCTCTTGTAACAGTCTTTTATTTTAAAGTCTATTTTGTCTGATATGAGTATCGCTACTCCAGCTTTCATTTCCATTTGCAAGGAATATCTTTTTCCATCCTCTCATTTTCAGTCTGTAAGTGTTTCTAGATTTTAAGTATGTCTCTTGTAGACAGCATATATATGGGTCTTGTTTTTGTATCTATTCATCCAGTATATATCTTTTTGTTGAGTGTTTAAACAATTTCCATTTAAGGTAATCACTAATGTGTATTTTTTATTGTCATTTTGTTAATTGTTTTGGATTAATTTCTGTAGTTCTTTTTCTTTCCCTTCCTCTTTTTTTCTCTACTCTTCTGATTTGATGTCTATCTTTAGTGTTTAGATTGCTTTTTCTTTTTTCTTTGTTCATATCTATTACATATTTTTGGTTTCTCTTTATCATGAGGTTTTGATATGGCAGTCTTTGTATATACAAGATTGTTTAAAGTTGCTGGTCTCTTAATTTCAAATGCATTTTTTAATATCCTACATTTATACTCTTCTCTTTTCACTGTTTCTGATTTTGTTATTATATTTCGTATGGATGCTTGCCTACCTTTATTGTATGTTGCCTTCATCATTGAGTTTTCCCATTCATAATTTTCTTGTTTCCAGTTATGGCCTTTTCTTTCCCATATAGAGAAGTTCCCTTAGCATTTGTTGTATAGCTGATTTAGTGGTGCTGAATTATCTTAGCATTACTTTGGCTGTAAAGCATTTGTTTTCTCTGTGGAATCTGAATAAGAACCTTGCTGGGTAGAGTATTCCTGGTTGTAGTATTTTCCTTTTCAGCATTTTAAATATATCATGCCACTCTCTTCTGGCCTGCAGATCTACTGCTGAACAATCAGGAGATAAGCTTATGGAAATTCCTTTGTATGTTATTTGTTGCTTTTCCCTTGTTGCTTTTTAATATTTTCTCTTTGTCTTTAGTTTTCATTACTTTGATTAATGTGTATCTCAGCATGTTCCTCCTTTGATTTATCCTGTATGGGACTCTCTGTGCTTCCTGGTTTTGAGTAAGTGTGTCCTTTCCCATTTTAGTGAAGAGTTTGGCTATTATCTCCTCAAACATTTTCTCAGGCCTTTTCTCTTTTCATCTTCTTCTCTCACCCTTATAATACAAATGTTTGTACATTTAATATCCCAGAAGTCTCTAAGGCTGTTCTCATTATTTTTCATTCTTTTTTCTTTATTCTGTTTTGCAGTAGTGATTTCCAGTAATCCATCTTCCAGCTCACTTATCTGTTCTTCTGCCTCATTTATTCTATTTACTCCTTCTAGTGTATTTTTCATTGCAGTTATTGCATTGTTCATCTTTGTTCTTTTAAGCTCTTAGAAGAAAGTGAAAGTGAAGCTGCTTAGTCATGTCCGACTCTTTGCAACCCCATGGGCTGTAACCTATCAGGCTCCTCTGACCATGGGATTTTCCAGGCAAGAATGTTGGAGTAGGTTGCCATTTCTGTCTCCAGGTCTATAATAAACATTTATTGCATTCTCTTGGTCTGTGCTTCATTATTTTTCTGATTTCTTGAATCATCTTTACTGTCATTACTCTCGAGTCTTTCTCAGGTAGATTGCCTATCTCCACTTAGTTTCTCTGTGGTTTCTATTTGGTTACTTCTTCTTTAATATATTTCTCTGTCATCTCATTTTATCTTAATTTTTGTGTTTGTGGTCCCTTTTCCTCAGGCTGCAGGATTGTTTCCCTTGTTTCTTGTGCCAGCATCTTGTTGAGTGAGGTGGATCCAGGGTCCCTGTACAGGTTTTCTGGTGGGAGGGACTGGTGCCTGCCCCCTGGTGGGCAGAGCTAGGTGTTGTCCCACTTGTGGGCAAGGCCATGTCAAGCCATATGTTTATAGGTGGTTGTTGGCTTAGGATGAATTCAGGTAGCCTGTCTGCAGATGGATGTGGCTGTTACCACTATTTTGGTTGTTTGATGTGAGGCATCCCAGCACTGGATCCTACAGGCTGTTGAGTGGGTCAAGATCTTGATGCCAATATGATGACTTCTGGGAGAGCTTAAGTGGATAATATTCCTTGGAACTCCTACCACCAGTGTCCTTGTCCCCTCTGCCTCCCTAAGAGACTAAGACTCACAGGTAGGTCTGGCCTAGGCTCCTATGGAGTCACTGCTTTGCTCTGGGTCCCAGTGCACATAAAATGTGTGATTCCTCCAAGGGTGGAATCACTGATTTCCCCAGTCCTGTGAAACTCTTGGACACAAGCTCCACTGGCCTTCAAAGCCAAATGTTTGTGAGCTTCTCTTTCCATGGCCAGACCCCAGGCTTTGGAGCCTAATGTTGGGCTCAGAACTCTTACTCCTGTGAGAGAACCTCTGCAATATAATAATTTTCAAGTTTGTGGGCTGCCCACCTGGCAGGTATAGGATTTGATTATATTGCAAAAGCACCCCCTGCCACTGTCTTTTTTCTTCTTTGTCTTTGGTTGTAGAACACATTTTTTCATATGTTCAAGACTTTGTTGCTAATGATTGTTCAGCAGTTAGTTTTGATTTTGTTGCTTTCATGAGAGGAGGTGAGCTCAAGTCCTTCTACTCTGCTATATTGTCTGCTGCCCCTATTGTATATTCATCTTCAGGTTTTCATGTTACTAATTAGCATTCTTTCATTTCAGCTTGAAGAACTTTCAGCATTTATTGTTAGTCAAGTCTAGTGGTGATTAACTCTGCTTTTTAATTTTTTTCTGGTCTGAAAAAGTCTTATTCTTTATTTTCTGGGTGCAGCATTCTTGGTTGGATGATACTTTCTTTTAGTACTTTGAACATATCATTCCACTCTCTGTTGAGAAATCTGCTGATAGCCTCATGCAGGTTTCCATATACATGCTATTTTTTTTTTCTCTTGCTACTTTTAATCTTCTCTTTTTGTCTTTGATTTTAGATAACTTTATTAGAATGTGTCTTAGAGAAGACCATTTTGGGTTAAATTGTTTGGACATCAGTGAGCCACATGAACATGGATATCCAAATATCTACCCAGAATTGGGAAGTTCTAGTCATTGTTTGTTTAAACAGTCTTTGTTCTCCTTTCTTCTTCTCTCATCCTTCTCAGACTCTAATATTTTGTAGATTGTTAATCTTAACTTTATCCCATAAGTCACATAGGTATACTTCATTCTTTTTCATTCTTTTTCCCCCTAGTCTGACTAGACAATTTCAAATGACCTTTCTTTGACTTCACAGATACTTTTCTTCTGGGGGATGAAGTCTGCTATTGATGCTCTGTATTGTATTTTTTTCATTTCATAAATTGTATTTTCAGCTCTATAATTTATTTGGTTCTTTTTATAATTTCCTCTGTTAAATTTCTTATTTTGTTCACAATGTTTCCTTGATTTTGTTGAACTGTCCCTCTTATAGCTCTTTGGACTTCCTTAAAATAACTATAATATATTTTAAATTGTTTATCAGGCAAATCACAGATCTCCTTGTCTTTGGGTGTCAGTTCTGGAAATTATTGCATTCCATCAATGATGTCTTGTTTCCTTGATTTTTCATATTCCTTCTAGTTTTGTGTTGCTGTCTTTGCATTAAAAGGAGCAGTCACATCCTCCAGTTTTTATCGACTGGCCTCTTCTTTGCATCCAATCATAGATTATTCTGTTTGGAACTTCTCCACTGAGCTCTCAGACTCTCAGAATGACACTCCCAGCTGCTAGTAATTGTCAAAATCTGTGTTCTTTGGAAAGACTAAGGTAAAAAAACTATTATGCCATTTTGATGATGTTGTCTAACAGTTTTCAAATGTGGTATCAAAAATATGACAGTACCAGAGGCCAACAAATGATATATAGATATTAGGGAGGGAGTTTGGGGAGTGTTCATTTTAATTTTTTAATTAAGCTTTTTATTTTGAGATCATTGTAAATTCACATACAGGAGTCAAAAATACAGAAATATGCCTTGGACCCTTTATTTAATTTCTCCAATAATAGCATTTTGCAAAACTATACTGTAATATTACAGTTAGGATATTAACATTGTTATAGGACACAGTCAAGAGACAACATTTCTATCATCAAAAGGATTATTCTTATTACTCTTTTATAACCACACTTACTTATTTCCTTTTCCCAATCTCTCCTTAACTCCTAGCAACCATTAGTATGTTCCTCATTTCCAAATTATATTATTTGAAGAACATTATATGAATGGAATCATATCATCTGTAACCTTTAGGTATCAATTTTTCTCAACCATCAAGATTCCTTAGAACTTCACCCAAGTTGTTGCATGTACCAGTAGTTGGATCCTTTTTATTGATGCGTAATATTCTATGATATAGAGTACCAGTATTTGCTTAATTACTCACCCACTGAAAGACATCTAAGTTATTTCCAGTTTGGTCTATTTTGAACAAAGCTGCTATGAACATTTGTTTAGAAGTTTTTAAGCGAAAATAAATTTCTGCTTCTCTGGGATAAATGCCCAGATGTGTAATTGCTGGATCATCTTGTAGTTGTATATTTTATGTTTTAAAAAACTGCCAAACAATTATGTAAAACAGTGGCTATACTGTTTTACACTCTCACCAGAAAAGTATGAATGATTCTATTTCTATACACCCTTGCCAACATTAGGTGTTTTCACTATTTATTTTTCTATTGCCTTTGTAAAAGATACGTAGTGATAGCTCATTGTGATTTGCATATTTTCAATGATTAATGATGCTGAACATCTTTTCATATGTTCAGCTGATACCCATTTATCATCTTCAGTGAATTAGCTGTTTTTTGCCCATTTTCTAATTGGAATGTGTAATTTGTTTTTGTTTGTTTTCATTTATTTTTTACTATTGAGTTTTGAGAGTTCTTTATATATTCTAAATACCAATGTTTTGTCAGGTACATGGTTTGCAAATATTTTCCCTAGCATGTAGCTTGTCTTTTCATCTTCTTCACATGGTCTTACACAAGGCAAAATTTTCTAGTTTGATGAGGTCCATTTTATCAATACTTGATTTTATAATTCAAGCTTTTGGTGTCAGTTCTAAGGAATTATTTGCCTAAACCTAATCCTGAAGATCTTCTCCTACTGTTTTTTAAAAGTTTGTAAGTTTAAACTTAAATTCATTATCTATTTTGAGTTACTTTTTATAGGTTGTGAATTTAGGTTGAGATTCTTCTTTGTCTTTGTTGTTCAGTTGTTAAGTCGTGTCTGACTCTCTGTGACCCAGTGGACTGCAGCATGCCAGGCTTTCCTGTCCTTCACTGTCTCCCAGAGTTTGTTCAAACTCCTGTCCATTGAGTTGGTGATGCTATCTAACCATCTCATCGTCTGCCGCCCCTTTCTCCCTTTGCCTTCAATCTTTTCAAGCATCAGGGTTTTTTCCAATGAGTTAGTTCTTCCTATCAGGTAGTCAAAGCACTGGAGCTTCAGGATCAGTAATTCCAATGAATAGCCAGGCTTGGTTCCTTTAGGATTGACTGGTTTGATCCCCTGCTGTCCAAGAGATTCTCAACAGTCTTCTCCAGCACCACAATTTGAATGCATCTGTTCTTCAGCACTCAGCATTCTTTATGGTAAAACTCTCATCCATACATAGCTACTGGAAGAACCATAGCTTTGACTATAAAGATCTTTGTTGGCAAAGTGATGTCTCTGTTTTTTACTATGTTGTCTAGGTTTATCATAGCTTTACTTCCAAGGAGCAAGCATCTTTAATTTCATGGCTGCAGTCACTGTCCACAGTGATTCTGGAGCCCAAGAAAGTAAACTCTGTCACTGTTTCCCCTTTCCCTCTTCTATTTGCCATGGAGTGGTAGGACTACCCTGGGATGAGATGCTATGATCTTAGTTTTTTAATGTTGAGTTTTAAGCCAGATTATTCACTCTCCTCTTTTATCCTCATCAATAGGTGCCTTAGCTCACTTTCTGCTGTTAGGGTGGTATCATATGCATATCTGAAGTTGTTCAGTGCCATTTGTTTGAAAGGTTATTCTTTCTTCACCGATTTGCTTTTGTACCTTTGTCAAAAAATTGGTTGGGCATATTTGTGTAGGTCTATTTTTTGGTTCTCTATTCTCTAACATAATCTACCATGTCTATTCTACCAACACCACACTGTCTTGGTTACTGTAGCTATTAGTGTTGAAATCAGGGTAGACTTATTTTTCAAACTTTATTCTATTTCACATTTATTTTAGTTATTCTCACATATTCATTTGATTTTGACCTGTCCTAAAGCCTCTGGAATGAGGACTGTACTTATGGCCCTAGAAAGCTCCATAATGGCAAACTGAAATGAGTTGATGTACCAGGAATTAATCGCCAACTCTCAAGAAAGTATAAAAGGCAGTTGTAAAGTGAAAAGACCTCCCTTGGAGATAGGCTGTCTTCTGTTTTTCTTCAGTCAGGCTTCCCTCCCCCAGAACAGTAGACTAAGTGGATAAGGCCCCATGACATTATGGGCTTCCATGGTGGCTCATGTGACTTGGAGAAGGAAATGGCAACCCACTCCAGTATTCTTGCCTGGAGAATTCCATGGACAGAGGAGCCTTGTGGGCTATAGTCTACAGGGTCACAAAGAGTTGGACATGACTAAGTGACTAACACATTCATGGTGGCTCAGATAGTAAAGAATCTGCCTGCAATGCAGGAAACCTTGGTCAGGAAGATTCCCTAGAGAAGAGAATGGCTATCTACTCCAGTATTCTCACCTGAAGAATTCCATGGACAGAGGGCTATGACAAGCTACAGTCCATGGAGCTGCAAAGAGTCAGACACGATTGAGTGACTAACACTTCACTTCACATGGCATTACAGATTGTGTTGCAATCTATATTTAATCTGAATTAGAGAAATGATAACAAAAATGCTCCTTATCACTTCCAGAAAGGTGTTATTGGAAGGATTAAGAAAGCTGGCTTTCTTAGGTATCTTGGAAAACTCACTTGATCTTCCCATACATGTGTGTGTCTGTGTGTTAGCCACTCAGTTGTGTCTGACTTTTTGTGACCCCATGGATTGTAGTGAAAATCACTTCTACGTATGTAGTGCCCATGAGTCGCAAATATATCAGTCACCACAGTTCTGGATTAAGAGGGCCTTGAAAATGGAAACAGAAATAATGGAGGAAATTTTTAGGAATTCAGTGGTTTGAAACTAGGTAAGTTTATTTGAAGACTAGACTGAAAGCTGTTCAGCTGAATAATTGTTTAAATACTGGGAGACAAGAGAGGACCTGCAAAGGGTAGTCTTGAGACAAGGCAGAGAAGGAACATGACACAAAGGCTTGGTATGAGCGAGTAGGACTGTTTTCTTATTGGTTGCTTTGTGCATGTTCTTCTGCTTTAAGGTTTCTCAGTGGAAAAATAAGCCAGTCTCAGATAGACTTGGGAGAACTTGGGCTGAGGTAAAGGAATACCATCCCATTATGAAGGTCAATGTGGTAGGGGCAGTGGAAGGATTCAGAATGAGAGAAGTTCAGGAGGAAAGAGTCTCCAGGAGACAGAGGTGGGCCACTAGGACAGCAGCCCCTTTGTAGCCTGAAGACTGTCCAGGTAGTTGGGGCTCATATCTTTAATGAATAAGCACATTCTCTCAAAGGATTCTCCTATCCATACAGATCATAGACTTAGTGTAATTAACTCCAGATTATTTTCTAACACAGTCCTGTTTTCACCACCAAGGAGTTAGGAGTGGTTGCCTTTAATTTCCTACCTAAAATGAATCACATTTCCACGACGAGTGAAAGTGTCAGTGAGCATCTTCAAAGACTAAGAAGCAATAAGAAGTTAAAAGGAAAGACATTACTAGCCGGATGCCCAAGCTAGGTGCACTGGTCAACTGGAAATCAGATATCCACAGGCACTAAACCTCTTCAATAAAAAGGAACTTCATTGGAAATAATTAAGGGTGCATTATGTGACTGCTAGAATTTCAGGCAACTTGAATCTGATCACTTAAATGGTCACTCATTCTAAATCAGAGAGCCCTTTTAGAGAGCACAAGGAAGGGCCTAAGGAAAATGAAGTCTCACTAAGATTGCCTACCCTGGGGAGAATAATAATGGCTGTCAGTAATAGAAAGAGCTGTCAGTGGTTGAGGTGAGACCAAAAAAAAAAAAAAAATTGAGCTGTTCTTAACTAGCTTGAAGGATCAACAGAACCCTGAGGTGGAGAGGAGGGAGCAGTAGACTTGGCAACAAGCTGACTTAAGTTCAGAGTCAATTTATGCCAAATATCCTCAGTTTCTTCATCTGGAAAATGAGACTAATAATATTTACCTTTTCAGAGGTATCATAAAAGCGAAATGAAGGAACTTATATAAAAGGACTGGTACTGAATAGCTTCTTGAATAAACAGGGTAGTTCCTTCCCTTTGTTCAATTAAGCATTTTAATGTTTTCTAGTTCATGAAAATAAGAAAATAAAGCTTCATTTCATATTCAAGTTGATTTCCAAGGTATTTTTCTTTTTAAAATACTTTAGTTTATGATTCAAAAAGAGAACAAATATCTGAATCTTCTGTCTAGGTTCAGTTTGAACCCCAAAAAGGAAATGGCAACCCACTCCAGTATTCTTGCCTGGAGAATTCCATGGACAGAGGAGCCTTGTGGGCTATAGTCTACAGGGTCACAAAGAGTTGGACATGACTAAGTGACTAACACATTCATGGTGGCTCAGATAGTAAAGAATCTGCCTGCAATGCAGGAAACCTTGGTCAGGAAGATTCCCTAGAGAAGAGAATGGCTATCTACTCCAGTATTCTCACCTGAAGAATTCCATGGACAGAGGGCTATGACAAGCTACAGTCCATGGAGCTGCAAAGAGTCAGACACGATTGAGTGACTAACACTTCACTTCACATGGCATTACAGATTGTGTTGCAATCTATATTTAATCTGAATTAGAGAAATGATAACAAAAATGCTCCTTATCACTTCCAGAAAGGTGTTATTGGAAGGATTAAGAAAGCTGGCTTTCTTAGGTATCTTGGAAAACTCACTTGATCTTCCCATACATGTGTGTGTCTGTGTGTTAGCCACTCAGTTGTGTCTGACTTTTTGTGACCCCATGGATTGTAGTGAAAATCACTTCTACGTATGTAGTGCCCATGAGTCGCAAATATATCAGTCACCACAGTTCTGGATTAAGAGGGCCTTGAAAATGGAAACAGAAATAATGGAGGAAATTTTTAGGAATTCAGTGGTTTGAAACTAGGTAAGTTTATTTGAAGACTAGACTGAAAGCTGTTCAGCTGAATAATTGTTTAAATACTGGGAGACAAGAGAGGACCTGCAAAGGGTAGTCTTGAGACAAGGCAGAGAAGGAACATGACACAAAGGCTTGGTATGAGCGAGTAGGACTGTTTTCTTATTGGTTGCTTTGTGCATGTTCTTCTGCTTTAAGGTTTCTCAGTGGAAAAATAAGCCAGTCTCAGATAGACTTGGGAGAACTTGGGCTGAGGTAAAGGAATACCATCCCATTATGAAGGTCAATGTGGTAGGGGCAGTGGAAGGATTCAGAATGAGAGAAGTTCAGGAGGAAAGAGTCTCCAGGAGACAGAGGTGGGCCACTAGGACAGCAGCCCCTTTGTAGCCTGAAGACTGTCCAGGTAGTTGGGGCTCATATCTTTAATGAATAAGCACATTCTCTCAAAGGATTCTCCTATCCATACAGATCATAGACTTAGTGTAATTAACTCCAGATTATTTTCTAACACAGTCCTGTTTTCACCACCAAGGAGTTAGGAGTGGTTGCCTTTAATTTCCTACCTAAAATGAATCACATTTCCACGACGAGTGAAAGTGTCAGTGAGCATCTTCAAAGACTAAGAAGCAATAAGAAGTTAAAAGGAAAGACATTACTAGCCGGATGCCCAAGCTAGGTGCACTGGTCAACTGGAAATCAGATATCCACAGGCACTAAACCTCTTCAATAAAAAGGAACTTCATTGGAAATAATTAAGGGTGCATTATGTGACTGCTAGAATTTCAGGCAACTTGAATCTGATCACTTAAATGGTCACTCATTCTAAATCAGAGAGCCCTTTTAGAGAGCACAAGGAAGGGCCTAAGGAAAATGAAGTCTCACTAAGATTGCCTACCCTGGGGAGAATAATAATGGCTGTCAGTAATAGAAAGAGCTGTCAGTGGTTGAGGTGAGACCAAAAAAAAAAAAAAAATTGAGCTGTTCTTAACTAGCTTGAAGGATCAACAGAACCCTGAGGTGGAGAGGAGGGAGCAGTAGACTTGGCAACAAGCTGACTTAAGTTCAGAGTCAATTTATGCCAAATATCCTCAGTTTCTTCATCTGGAAAATGAGACTAATAATATTTACCTTTTCAGAGGTATCATAAAAGCGAAATGAAGGAACTTATATAAAAGGACTGGTACTGAATAGCTTCTTGAATAAACAGGGTAGTTCCTTCCCTTTGTTCAATTAAGCATTTTAATGTTTTCTAGTTCATGAAAATAAGAAAATAAAGCTTCATTTCATATTCAAGTTGATTTCCAAGGTATTTTTCTTTTTAAAATACTTTAGTTTATGATTCAAAAAGAGAACAAATATCTGAATCTTCTGTCTAGGTTCAGTTTGAAGTCCTCCATTCTGATTTGGGGTTCATGATTTGGCAAATGCCCCCAATCCAAAGAAAGAAGGTTATATGCATATCCCTATATATATATATGTGTGTGTGTGTGTTAATAAATTCCATATATTTACTATTGTCCAACTGTTTCTTAATTGTTAATAAAGTTTAGTTTCTGACTTTAAGTGAAAATAAAAGAAACAAAGGTTCTATTTTTTTTTTCCTCTACCAAATGAGCTATCTGTGGACATGGCTACTTTAAATTATTCACTCTTAAGCCTTAAGTCTTTTAAAGATTATTTACTACTTATCATCAGAGACACCTGGGAATCTGGACATTTCCCACGACCCTAAGTGAACTTTAGCATGGAAATAAGCATATGAATATGCAAATACATAGTTTATGGCTTTTCAGTTTCACAATGAGAGTGAGTGAGGTGAAGGAGGATGTAGTTAAAGGCAGTTTTACCTTTTTGTTTAGAGACTTTTCTCACAGTCATTGCAGCCTGCCTCTTCTGGTTTTCAGAAATCTCAAACCCTATAACATAAAAATAAATCATTTTGTTATGAGTAACATAGACCTTTTTAAAAATGTATAAATTAGCACAAGTTTTCTGGAAGAGTAATATTAACACTTACCTAAAACAATGCATTTCAATGTATAGAGGGGCAAAAAGGTGAGAACATGAGTTAAGAGGCTGTTAAATGGAGAGTGGTTGAATAAAATATGGTGAAAAGTGGAAAGACATTTCACAATCAAAAGCAAAACTACAAAGAAAAATGAGTTAAAAAATGAGATTACAGCAGGAAATATATATAGACTTAAGGAAAGTTTTAAAAGGAGGAAAAAAATTGAATGGCAAAAAGTAATTAAAGAAATAATCAAAATATCTGTGGAAGTTCTTTGCCAATTTTTAACTGAGTTTTGGGTTTTAACTAATTGAGTTGTAGGAGTTCCTTATATATTTTAGAATTTATCACATGTATAGTTTGAAAATATTTTCTCCCATTTAACAGGTTGCTTATTTGTGCTGTTGTTTTTTTTCTTTTGCTGTGCAAAGGCTTTTTGGTTTGATGTTTTCTATTTTTGCTTTCCTGTCCATGTTTTTGGTGTCATATCCAAAAAAATCTTTGTCACGACCAACATCAAGAAATATTTCCTAAGTGTTTTTGTCTAGGATGTTTACAGTTTCGAGTCATGTGTTCAAGTTTTCAGGCCACTTTGAACTGATTTTCATGTGTGGCATAAAGTAGGAGTTCAATTTTATTCTTTTTCATGTGGATATCCAGCTCTCACATCATTCATTAAAGAAATTATCCTTTCCCAATTGTGTATTTTTGGAATCCTTGTTGAAGATATGTTGAATTTATACATGTAGGTGTTTTTCTGAGCTCCCTATCCTATTGCCTTCATCTATATGTCTGTCTTTATGCCAGCACCAAACTGTTTTAATTATTATAGCTTTGTAATATATTCTGAATCAAGAATTGTGATGTCTCCAGCCTTGTTCTTCTCTCTCATGGGTATACTATGGATCCCCATGAATTTTAGGATAATTTTTTTTTCCTGTTTCCATAAAAANAGAGACAGCTATATGTCTGTCTTTATGCCAGCACCAAACTGTTTTAATTATTATAGCTTTGTAATATATTCTGAATCAAGAATTGTGATGTCTCCAGCCTTGTTCTTCTCTCTCATGGGTATACTATGGATCCCCATGAATTTTAGGATAATTTTTTTTTCCTGTTTCCATAAAAAATGCTACTGGAGTTTTAATAGGAGCACATTGAATCTATAGATGGACTTTAGTACAATGAATATGTTATTAACATTGTCTTCCATTCCAAGAATACAGAATGTCTATTTATTTATGTCTTTTTTAATTTCTTTCAGTAATGTTTTGTAGTTTTCAGCATACTAGTATTTTATCTCCTTGGTTAAGTTTATATCTAACTATTATATTCTTTTTGAAGCAATTGTAAATGAGATTGCTTGATTTCTTTCTCATATAGTTTGTTCTTAGTAAACAGAAACACAATTTACTTTTATGTGTTGATTTTGTATCCACAAATGAATTCATTTATTAGATGTAAAAGCTGTTTGTGGAGTCTTTAGGGTTTTCACATATAAGATGATCTCATCTGCAAATAGGAATAATTTTACTTTCTCTTTCCTGATTTGGAGGAATTAATTAGTTAAGCCTGATTGCTCTAGCTAGGACTTCCACTACCGCACTGACTAGAGGTAGTGAATGTAAACATCTCTTGTTCCTGATCTTAGAGAAAAAGCTTTCAGATTTCCCCACTTAAGTATAATATTAGCTAAAAGCCTTTGACTGTGTGGATCACAAGAAACTGGAAAATTCTGAAAGAGATGGGAATACCAGACCACCTGACCTGCCTCTTGAGAAATCTGTATGCAGGTCAGGAAGCAACACTTAGAACTGGACATGGAACAAAAGACTGGTTTCAAATAGGAAAAGGAGTCAATATACAGTCAATATACAGTCAAGGCTGTATATTGTCACCCTGCTTATTTAACTTATATGCATAGTATATCATGAGAAATGCTGGAATGGAAGAAACACAAGCTGGAACCAAGATTGCCAGGAGAAATATCAATAACCTCAGATATGCAGATGACACCACCTGTATGGCAGAAAGTGAAGAGGAACTAAAAAGCCTCTTGATGAAAGTGAAAGAGGAGAGTGAAAAAGTTGGCTTAAA
>SJYX01008919.1:128134-139306 GCA_006410675.1 Oreotragus oreotragus
CAATTATTAGCTTAATTTCACCTTTAATTTAATGCTTTTTAATTTGGCTGCTAGAAAATTTAAATGATATATATAACTAACATTATATTTCTGTTGGATAGTACTACCCTAAACAAACCAGGCCAATCATTTAGTTCACTAAGCATGAAAAAACATATCAATGAAAAAGCATTGAAACAGTATTGTAACTATGCTCCATTAAAATTTTTTAAAGTAGCACTGCAAAATTTTGCAGTTCTTTGACTGATTTTTCCATTGTTAAATGAACTCTTTCTTCACCAAGTGCCTCATGACACATGACATGAAGATCTCATTAATGCCTCAAGGTGAGCTAACTTGTTCTCTCACAGCCTTGGTTCCTCTGCCATCTCTCCTTAGATTGTCTCAGTGGATACTCTTCTTGGCATTGTCTCTACTCCTTCTTCCCCCGCTTTGCTGCCACCTTGCCTCCTCATTTCTGCCTTAGCTTTGGTCTCAGTGATGGTCTGTGAAGTTGTTTCCAAAATAGATCCTCCAGGCTGTTGAGTCACCATTCTTTGATTGGGTTTCCTATACATCTGCCATTTCTTTTTTTTCTCTTCCCTTTCCCTTCAATCTATTGACTCTCAGAAGCGTTTATTTAGGCATGATTTGATGCCACAGATTTCCTGTGATGCCATCTAGGCTTTCTTGGTGAAAGACAGTGACAGCTGTTTTTCAGTTAGCATCCCCATTTTTCAGCAGGCTTCCCTGGTGGCTCAGAGGATAAAACATCTGCCTGCAATGCACGAGACCTGGGTTCGATCCCTGGGTTGGGAAGATCCCCTGGAGAAGGAAATGGCAACCCACTCCAGTATTCTTGCCTGGAGAATCCCATGGACAGAGGAGCCTGGTAGGCTACAGTCCATGGGGTCTCAAAGAGTTAGACACAACTGAGAGACTTCACACACACCCCTTTCTGCATCATCCCTTCTCTTTTTCCAAAGTATGCTGATTGAATCAGGGGAGACTCCATGACCTACTCACAAATTCTAGAGTGCTCACTCTGAAAAGAATTAGGCTAGAGCTAGCCTTTTAAATAAAAAAGAAATCTCTTGTTATAATCGAAAACAAGCAAATGAGGAGGTATTCACACTTAATTACTTCTAAAATCTCTCTGGAGCATAGGAATCTTACATCATTAGCAGCTGGACTGAAAACCATAACACCCAAGCTAATATCAAAATTTATTAACCAGAAAGAAATATTTCAGGGAATTGAATTCCCCTTCTTGACAAGAAAAATAACTAGATTACTTAGAATAAAATAAAAGCCTTTTTTCTGTTTTGTTGGCTAAACTACACACTAGTCTTACACAGAGTAAAATGGCATGTCAAACATACAAAAAATGTTCAGATTTGTTAGAGGTCTGAAAGCAAAAGGAAGTCTGAAGAAAATACAAGTTACCAAAGCTGTAATAATATTCTGATATAATAATGAATGATGACAAATAAATATGTGTCATCTTCCAAGCAAAACTTAAAATATTCAAATTAAGTTCTAATTTCCAAAAAGGAACTCTCTATATGAGGAAAGCATACAAGTCCCTATATAAGATGAGATATAAATGGCAGCAGAAACACCTCTCATTCCCCTTTCTCCTGTGCCATCTGTTACACTATATCCTCTCCTAAACACAGACACACACAGACATACACAGCCACCTTTATCTTCTTTAGATGATGTAGAATGAAACAGCCTATTAAGACACACCTATTACCAGGGAAGACAGTTACATTAAAGAAATCTCAACCCTTACCACTTAAATTAGGCTTTCAGTTCTAATTCCCTAGGAGAGAACATAGTCCACGCAGGACTGAAATGTAGACAGTTACATTTTGTTAGACATGAGAGGACAATAAAGGTCTGGATATGATATGCTTCTTTACATGTGAAGAAATCATAGCAGGAATCTCTATATATTCAGGAGTAAAGGAGAAGGCAGGATGAGAATTGTAATCATATGAAAAGATTTGATCCAACAAATAGGAGAAAGGGAGAAGACTAAGAGAAATGAAGAAATGCCCCAGAGACAAATTGTCCTGGTCTTTTACTAGGTCTGACACTCCAAAACTGCCTTAATGTTTATGAGGGTAAAAACAGTAGAAAATGCACAATGAAAGATGGATTGCATCTATCAGAGGAACAGCTAGAACACAAAAGGAAATAACACTATGTTCAAACCTACCAGTAAGCAAGACTTATACTCCATTTTGATGGTCACCAACCTGTTGCACTTAAAATTATAACAAGTTCTTAGTGAGTCAAATATAATTTATTTCTAATTAGAATGCATTGGATACAACACAAGGACTGCACAAAGACAGGAATGAGAGACAGAGAAGAATCAGCACTTGGATTTACAAGAAGCGAGAGACAAGTTCAATCTGGAATTTCCGTGTTACTGCCAGTGATAACTATAAGAATGGGTAACTGAAGTTTTTTAAACACCAATAACCAGGTGAAGAGAAAGATATACAAGTTGTAATCCAGGGAGAAATTAAGATAACAACTCTTATCCCACTCTGGGACATGGGGTGAGGGTCAATTGGTTCTGGGACATAAAAATTTTTTTCCTGAGTTAGACTACTACTCTTCATGGTGGTTTTCACTTATTGGTTGGTTATTTTCATATTTGCTCTCCATCTATTTTTCAGAAGAAGCACATGTATGTTCATGCAATAGCCAAAGTAAAAACTGCCATACATCTGTGGCAAGGAGTATGTTCACAGATTTTTTAAATTGTATTTTGTTGTTGTTGTTGTTAACTATTTTTTTGCCAGGACATGGAGGCAACCTAGATGTCCATCAGCAGATGAATGGAAAAGAAAGCTGTGGTCCATATATACAATGGAGTATTACTCAGCCATTAAAAAGAATACATTTGAATCAGTTCTAATGAGGTGGATGAAACTGGAGCCAATTATACAGAGTGAAGTAAGCCAGAAAGAAAAACACCAATACAGTATACTAACACATATATATGGAATTTAGAAAGATGGTAATGATAACCCTGTATGCGAGACAGCAAAGAGACACAGATATATAGAACAGTCTTTGGACTCTGTGGGAGAGGGAGAGGGTGGAATGATTTGGGAGAATGGCATTGAACAGATCTTTTAAAATCATTGATATCATCTTAAAATCTTTAAAAACTAACTTTTACCCATTCTAGGATTCATGAAACTAATCTTTGTCACTCCTATTAAACATCCTACCACATAAAAAATGTTACATATTATCTATACTTGCTAGGGCCCCATGTTTCCTCTTCCTTTTAAAATATGAACTCATCAGAAAGCTTAGTGTAGTGACATTTGATTACTTAGCCTTCTTGTCCCCTTTCTTCCTTGTAACAAGATTACTGTGTTCTGGGGCATCATTTTAAAATCTGTGCCTAAGGTGAGTGCCTTACTCACCCAGTTCTAGTCCTGGACCTTCTCCTTCATTTCCTTTGTAGATTTTCCTTTGCCAAAGGAATCTTCACTTTCAAAAGGCTCTGTCAATTTCTTCCGGCTCTGCCTCATAAGGAAAGTGTTTTATAGCAATGACAAGAGGTCTCTCAACCACTCAGCAGACAAAGGACCTTGTCTCTTTCTGTACCTTATTTTGGCTTCATGGTCATTTCTCAAAAGTTTATTCCCTATTTGCTGAATAGAAAGGCCTATTTTAGGTATCTATTAGAAATCCTCAACCATAGCCTCAACACAAGCATCATATATATATATATATATCACTTTAATAGCCTTTGAAAAATCAAGCTGTGGTTGCTCATGCTCTGAGAAACCAGAGCCAAGAAGGCCCAGGTATGTAGTTAGTGCCCTTTATACTCAAGAGTTTGAGTTAGCTTTGTTCTGGAAGGCAAGTCCACAGTTCTTGCTAGAAAAAGAAGCCTCTCATTGGAAGAAAGCTATGCTAGCTTCAAGGTTTCTCTTGTTTTTGTGATCCTTGTTGCCTGCTACCCCCCATCCTGCCAGGTTGACTTGCTTGAACCCCTAACCCTGCCTTGACTTCTGGTTTCTCCTTAATCACTGGCTCATACTAGCTGGCCTGGAGCTGACTCTCATTCCATTTTATTCTTCTGCTGCCCCTTGCTCAAAAACTAATCCCACTGTCCATCTTGTTTCTTCCCTTTATTCCTAGCCTTTGCCTCACTATTTTGTGTCCTGGCTCCTGGCTCTATCTCTTAGTTTCTTATATCTACCTCTTTACAGAGCTGAGTTTCACATTTTACTTAAAGTAATCTCAGTCTTGGCAGACAGGTACCCAGATTAACAGGGTCTGAGTTGTGCACAACTGTAAAATAAACCAGGTTCCTAATTGTTTTTCTTTGTCTCTCTATGACTGGTTGTTCTGAGTGTAAAAGTGCCTCAGTGGGAAGAATGGGCAGATGCCTATGGGTAACATGGCTGATATGCTGAGAATTTCCTTGGCTACCTAAATTAACCCTCAAAAATCTGCCTCCTGATTTGATGTAAGTCCAAGAAAGAGTTGCGGGTAAATAATAAAGAGGGCTGGGTGCTTAGTCAAGTTCCAGATTCCTAAAAATTATCTCTTCTAGGGTCAGGTCAAGACCGAGGCAATAACTATCTCCATTAACTAGCCAGCTATCAATTCCAGAGCTGGTACTTAAAAGCTTATCCCCAAACACAGAGGAAGTTTCACTTGAAACTCAATTTGTTCCCTCAATGTATCATCAAAGGAAAATGAACAAAGATTTAATACAAGATGTGGCATACACAGAGAACAGCGGCCTAAAAACAAATGTGTGATTCTTGTTCCAGGTTGAAAAAAAAAGAAAGTCACTCAGTCGTATCCAACTCTTTGTGACTCCATGGACTGTAGCCCACCAGGCTCCTCTGTCCATAGAATTCTCCAGGCAAGAATATTGGAGTGGGGAGGCGGTCCTAAGATGGCGGAAGAATAGGATGGGGACACCACTTTCTCCCTCACAAATTCATCAAAAGAACATCTCAACGCTGAGCAAACTCCACAAAACAACTTCTGAATGCTGGCAGAGAACATTAGGCACACAGAAAAACAGAGCATTGACTTCAAAAGCAGGTAGGGGAAAAAATATAAAAGACGGAAAAAAAGAGACAAAGGAGGTGGGGAGGGAGCTCCATTCTGGGAAGGGAAGCCCGTCCCGGGAAGGGAAGCTTAAGAAGAGAGGTTTCCAAATGCCAGGAAACACTCCCTGCTGAGTCTGTGGTGAGCCCTGGAAACACAGAGGGTAACATAACAGGAAGGAAAAATAAATAAATAATTAAAACCAACAGATTACAAGCCCAACAGTAACTTGCCCAGTGGAAAAGCAGTGCAAACACCTGCGTCCGCCATTACCAAGTGGAGGCAGGGCAGGGAGGCACGGGAGGCACGGGAGGCACTGGCTGCAGTGCTTTTCAGAATCAGGCAGGAACGTCCCGCTGCGTGTAACCAGAATGAACTAACTGGGGCTAGCAAAGCAGACTGTGGGATAGCTTCCACGCGAAAAGCTCAAATATAAGACACTGCCAGGACTGCGCACAGAACAAAGGTTGGAAAAGAACTAGCCGGCTCCAGAACATCCCCCACCGGTGACAGGCAGCCAGAGCTGGAAGGGCTGGAAGGGGGCAATCGCAGCCCCGGAGAGACTTTACCTACCAAATTGCAAGCAGGCTTCTTGCTAAGACTTCTGGGGGTTCTAGACAGTCACCATCTGCCTCACAAGAGGTGCCAGCGGTACACCCAGAAAACTGAGCAGCAGATAAGGGAAAGGCGACAAGTCGCAGCTACCGCGCTAGCCAAACACCTGAGCTACTTGGACCTGGGAAGGGCACAAAACATAGTCTCAACTGAACCTGCGCCGCTGAAGGCTACCTGAGTGCCAAACCTGAGTGGCTTAGATCGGGGAAGGGCATGCAGCCTAGAGCCGGCCTCAGACGGTTCCCAGTGGAGCAACGTAGAGCCTGAGTGGTTTGTGCACTGCGAGCAGGGTCAGGTCCAGCGGGGCTGAGACACTGCAGGCACACGATAGTGTTATTTGTTTGCAGCATCCATCCCTCCCCACAGCTCAACTGAACAAGTGAGCCTGAGAAAACAAACAAACAAACAAAANCAGTACTCTTGCCTGGAAAATCCCATGGACGGAGGAGCCTGGTAGGCCGCAGTCCATGAGGTCGCTAAGGGTCGGACACGACTGAAGCGACTCAGCAGCAGCGGCAGCAGGATGCTATAACAACATATACCATACTCTGGGTAGCTTAAACAACAGACCTTTCTCTCTCACAGATCTGGAGGCTGAGAAGTCCGAGATCAGGGTGCCAGCAGCTCTGGTGTCTGGCACCAGCCCTCCCCCATGTTTACACACAGCCGCCTTCCTACAACATCCTCACATGGCAGGCTCCACCCTCATGGCCTCATGTAAATCTGAAGTGAAGTGAGAGTCGCTCAGTCCTGTCTGACTCTTCGCGATCCCATGAACTATAGCCTGCTAGGCTCCTCTGTCCATGGACTTCTCCAGGCAAGAACACTGGAGCGGGTTGCCAATTCCTTCTCCAGGGTATCTTCCGGACCCAGGGATTGAATCCAGGTCTCCTGCATTGCAGGCAGATTCTTCACCAATTGAGCCACCAGGGAAGCCTAAGCATATAAACCTAATAATCTCCCGAAGGCTGCACTGCCAAACACCATCGCATTGCCAATTAGGGCTTCGACGCATGAACTTGGAGGAGAGACAGAGACCTTCAGCCCATAAATACTAACCCGCAGCCCTTCTGTATCTTCTCTCCATTTCCTCCTCACTCCACACAAATCTTCATTAATCTAAAATTCCCACCTCATCCCTCTTCTCTTAACCATGAACAGATGATCTCACGTCCCTACTCCCCAGGCGGCAAACAAAGCGAGGTTCCCGCAATTTCCTGCTGCATCTCACAAATCAGACCTCCTTCCATCCCATTTCAGCGGAAGGCGTATCTGACCTCCTTCTAAGGTTGATCTCGTCCCCGGTGCTCAAAACCCAGCTAGAGCCAAAATCTAAGGTGGGCCAAAGAGAGGTGGCATGAGGTCCCAGAAGTGCCATCTACAGTTCTATGTGAGTGTACGATTCTCTATGCAGTGTGGCAGTGTGGCAAGCTACACTTCACTATTTTTAAAAAGAACTCTTCTATTTGTCCCATTTCCTAGGGATCTTAATTAGTAATGGTGCACATTCACTCCCTGTATTATTAGTTTATCGTTCAAGTAATTAAGGATGAAATGTAAGGGCAACCATGGCTTTAGGGGGTTGTTAGCTACATAATTTGGAGAGAAAGACATGTAATAACCACTGGCGGACACCACTAAGTGGATCCCTGCTCTGGAGGGTTTTTACTTACCAACACAAAGTTCTAGCTTTTCCTGTAAACAGCACAACTGTTTCACAAGTCATTATGAGAGTTCCGGACAGGTGTGAATGCAAAAGGGCACCTTGGGGAGTCAATTTAAGTTTCCTAGAAGGCTGTGGTGGAGAAGGCAATGGCACCCCACTCCAGTGTTCTTGCCTGGAGAATCCCAGGNGCTTTTCCTGTAAACAGCACAACTGTTTCACAAGTCATTATGAGAGTTCCGGACAGGTGTGAATGCAAAAGGGCACCTTGGGGAGTCAATTTAAGTTTCCTAGAAGGCTGTGGTGGAGAAGGCAATGGCACCCCACTCCAGTGTTCTTGCCTGGAGAATCCCAGGTATGGGGAAGCCTGGTGGGCTGCCGTCTATGGGGTCGCACAGAGTCAGACAGGACTGAAGCGACTTAGCAGCAGCAGCAGAAGGCTGTGGCCAGACTAGTTACTGTGTAAATCAAGGATGCGACTCTTAGACCTATTTCTTCCCTTATTCCAACCAAGATTCATTCTATCACCCCCAAGAAAATGGTGATGCTGTGAACACTTAGTGGATGCAAGCTGAGCATTTCATATCCTTTGACTGACTTCTCTGCCTCCAAAATCAAGGTCAGGCCACGTCACTAAACAGGCTTTGGAAATATTCCACTTCCTAAATTGCAAACAGTTTTGCAGCAGCACAAACAGGAAACTTCAGTTCGAGGCACTGTCAAAATGACACCTTTATAAGCTTCCAAATTCAGTAGTTACTGTTTTCCTTACGCCCACTGCCAGGCCTGAAACTGAGGCCTGCTCTCACAGGGTTCTCAACTCTGGTACCTTTTTTTGGGAGGTGTGGGAAGAAAGGACAAGAAAATGTCTTGGGTAAGGTCAGGGTCAGAGATGTGAGCCATCTTTTCACTACCAAGGCTTTACCCACAAATTTCCTTTTGTTAGAAAATACATATGTTAAAAAATTATTTCGGCTGCATCAGATCTTTGTTGCAGCACGTGGGATCTTAGTTTCCCAACCAGGGATCGAGCCCACAGCCCGCGCATTGGAAGACGGATTCTTAGCCACTGGACCACCAGGAGAGTCCCAAGAAACACATTTTTGATCACTCACTATATCTAGAAACGCTTCTTGAGACAAAGTAATTTGTGGATACTGTTTTTGTTGACCCAGGAAGCCCAGACCTACTTTCAGAGACAGGAAATAGGAACCTGGGGCCCAGGAGAGACAGTATTCACAGGAGCCGATGAAAGTTGAGTCAGACCAGAAGGAATACAGGGTGAAAGTGACGAAGCAAGGGTGAAACAACACAGCAGTGAGAAATCTGTGGGCCAGGGGTGACAAACAAACTGCATGAGGTGCCAAGTAAGTAACTAGAAAAGTAGGCCAGTTCCAGAGGCCCGTTCTATTAACGCAGGAGCACAGGCCAAGACTGCTTTAAAAGCTGAAGTGGTTAAACACAAAGAAATGCATTTAGAGAAAAGCAGTCCCATGTGTCTAACATCCTCATACTGAGGTTTAAATTTTACTATCTATGATCAGGAAGCAAGTCTCTGTTCTACAGGATGCTTCACGGTTGCCTTCAGCAAGCGATATCGCCTGCCCAGCCTACATCTAATACATTCATCACTGAGGCCAGGTCCCTTCTGGCCCACTGATTGTTAACCAGCCTTGCAAATTCTTTGCAACACTTTTGTTCCCAAGCAGAGAGAGAAAACAAACTTAGCCTTGAGGCCCAAGCACTGATCAGAGCAGGAATAAAATTTGCAGAAACTCTGGTTTTTAAGTTTTTCAGAAGTTCATACTCAATAAGACATAGTCCAAATTCTTATTGGCCTGCTGAGTAACTCTGAAAGGCTGGTAGGCACGACCGCCAACATAAGTGCCAACACGACTTGTTACCTCAGATACACACCAGGAGTGTTCTTGTCCTTTGGATAACACAAGTCAAAATGTACCCCCCAAAACTCCCCCAGGCATGACAATAAACCACAAGGCCAATGCAACTGTTAGGTCAAATGAAGAAACCGCATATGTGAACTTTTTGAGTGTAAGATGTGAGGCCTCTAGTTGTTCAGGTGTGTGCTTCTATCATAAAAAAAAAAAACAAAAACAGGTTTTTAGTACATTAGGTTTGATAAGCACTAACAAAAAAAGAAAAAAGAATCAGGTACTAAATTTATAGATAAAATGATTCAAAGCATAATACCCCTAACAGAGATGCTTCAATAAGTCTGTCTGTCACTTGGAGGGCTGTGGAGCCTGGCAATACTGCCTGGCACGTGGGCCTCACATTGGAACGCGGCCCACCAGTTACCTGTTAGAGCTCTCAGTTGCTCCTGAGATGAGGCAAAGTTTTCCTTGGCCAGGTTTACTTAAACATTTACTCCAGCTCCTCAAATAGCTATCATTCTACTGGATTGTTTGCACACGCAAACAAGTTCAAAGCAGTTCAAAGCCTGCAAGGAAAACAACCTGCTTCTGGATGCACGGTTGGAGCAAGTCCATAAGGAAGAAGAAAGGTTGTCTGCTGGTTTGTTGTTGTTTTTCTCATACAACCATGCAAACAATGATTCCAGCCATGGTGACCCTACAGACAGTTTACCTGGATTCAAGGAAGGCACAGCTAATGGTAAATATTAGGATGCAAGTTCTGAAAATCCATGTGACTGCAGTCACCATACCACTAGCCAGCTTAAATGGAGCCTGAACAGTACAACCAGAGCATTTGATTGTTTACTCATTTACTGTATAAGGCTCCAACTCAAGAAATGCAAGGCTTGACTTCCCCTGTGTGTCAGTTTGGCTGTGAATGTCAAGACCCCCATCAATCGTCCAGACAACCCAAGATTAATGGAGTAAGAACCCCTGAAGATGTAAAATGATTCGGGGAATGGGAGTAGAGAGTTCCAAAGCTAATGTGGATGCTGGGTCAGCCTACAACTTGCCAAGTGACCTTATTTAATCCTTCTGGCTTTCAGTTTTTTCCATCTGCAAGCTGAAAAAGTGAGTGACTCAAAAATAAACAGCCCAGTATCCACTCCCTTCCCAAGGATTTTATGTTTCTTTCCAGTTGGGACCTGAGTAAACCTGCCATTCCTTCCTACTACTAAGGAATACAGAAGCCAAAAAACAGGTTCTTGTTTTCTTTTGCTTGATTGCCTCTCTTCTGAATAGCCGTTTCCAAGACTGAAAATCCAAATATTTGGCCTGGGAAGCTGAAGTAAAGAAGGGAGAGACGAAGTCACAGGAAATGTCATCACACACAAGCAGGCACAAGAAAGGCTCAAGGAAAGCTCTGATTTCCAAACTTGCAGTTGCCACCTGTTGGCGTTTAAGAAAAAATGTTGGTACATCCACTGTGGAGAACAATACAGAGAGTCTTTAAAAAAAAAAAAGAAAATCTCTTAATTACCATAGGATCCAGCAGTCCTGCTCCTGGGCATATATCTGAAGAAAATCATAATCCAGAAAGACACATGTACCCCAGGACTCACTGCAGCACTATTTACAATAACCAGGACAAGGAAGCAACCTAAATGTCCATCAACAGAGAGATAAAGAAGATGTGGTACATACACGTGGACTATTGCTCAGCTATTAAAAAAAGAATTAAACAATGGCATTTGCAGTAGCATGGAAAGACCTAGAGATTACCATACTAAGTGAAGTAAGCAGACAAAGGCAAATATCATAAGATATCACTTATATATGGAACCTAATTTTTTTAAAGATATAAATAAACTTATTTACAAAACTTATATAAAGAAACAGACTTAACAGATACCGAAAAAAAAAAAAAAA
>SJYX01008922.1:10868-43368 GCA_006410675.1 Oreotragus oreotragus
CTGCTGCTAAGTCACTTCAGTCGTGTCCGACTCTGTGTGACCCCATAGACGGCATCCCACCAGGCTCCCCCATCCCTGGGATTCTCCAGGCAAGAATACTGGAGTGGGTTGCCATTTCCTTCTCCAATGCATGAAAGAGAAAAGTGAAAGTGAAGTCGCTCAGTCTGTCCGACTGTTAGCGACCCCATGGACTGCAGCCCACCAGGCTACTCCGTCCATTGGATTTTCCAGGCAAGAGTACTGGAGGGGCAAGTATTATCTTGATAACAAAGGTAGACAAATATATTCGGATAAAAGTGCCTTACCATGTCTCTAATGAGCATAGATGCAAAAATGTTTAACAAAATAATACCAAATTAAATTCAACAATAAATCCAAGAAGTGAGATAGAATGAAATATTAAAAAATAATCACACTAAAGAAAAAATTAAAAAAAGAATATCTATGACATATAGAAAATAATAGGATCCATTTAAATCCAATCATCTCAATAATCACATTAAGTATACAAGATATGAATATCCCAATTAAAAGGTAAAGATTTTCAGATTAGAATAAAAAATAATACAGATCTAACTACATATTGTTTATAAGAAACACACTTTAACTATTTACACAGATTATTCAAACAAAGGGATGGATGTATTTGTGACATAAAAATAATAATTTTAAGAGTTGGTGAGTTGGTATGCCTATGTTGCTTCCCTAGTGGCTCAGATGGTTAAGAATCTGCTTGCAATGTGGGAGACCTGGGTTCAGTCCCGAGGTTGGGAAAATCGCCTGGAGAAGCCGATGACAACCCATTCCAGGATTCTTGCCTGGAGAATCCCATGGACAGAGAAGCCTGGTGTGCTAAGGGTTGGACAAGACTGAGCAACTAACACACACACACACACACACACACACACAGGCCTATATTAGGGATTCCTTGGTGGATTAGTGGTAAAGAATCTCTCTGCCAACGTAGGAGATGCTGGTTTGATCCCTGGTCTGGGAGGATCCCCTGTAGAAGGAAATGGCAAGCCACTTCAGTATTCTTACTGGGAAATCCCGTGGGCAAAGAAGCCTACCTGGCTACAGTCCATTAAGTTGCAGAGTCAGACATGACTTAGCAACTGAATAACAATGATTATATTAATATTAAAATTATCTTCAAAAACAGGAGTACTAGGAAAGGTAAAAGGGTCATGTCAGAATCAAAATAGGATCAATTCATCTGAAAAATTAGAAGTCTAAAAGGTTTAGCCTAATAATGAAACTTCAAAATATGTAAAGCAGACATCAACAGATTGAAGACAACAGTAACCAAATTCATGATTACTGGAGATTTTAACTCACATAATTACAAAAAAAAGTAAGCACCTCAAAAAGCAATTAAATATGTAGATTTGATCCCATCATTCACCCAATTGATATTTACATATTGTTTATATAGTGCTATATCCAACATTTGAAGGATATCTTTGCCAAGGGTCCATGAAACATTAATCAAGATAGATCATATGCTGAGCCATCAAATAATTTAATATTATTTAATAAATACTAAATATTATATATTTCATAAATAAATATCATTATAAGTAGTATTTAAAATATTTTAAATAATACTTAAGAATTAAAGGCATATAGTTTGTACTCCAGTCAAAAAAGGACTTAATTTAAAATTTGTAATAAAAACACTGTAAAGAAAAGCCTTAATATTTGGCAATTAAGCAAAAAAGTGAAATAACAATAGATAAAGGAAAAAAATTACCAAATGAAATTATATAGAACTTAATTTTTATTCTTTGTGGTAAAATATACATAATGTTAAATTTACAACTTTGTTTTTTAAGTGTACAAACCAGTAGCATTAAGTACCCTTGAAATAGCTTTTGATGCACAGTTTTATTTTGATGAAATTCACTTATTTTTCTTCTTGTTGCTTTGCTGTTATATTTTTAAAATCATTGATAAATCCAAGGTCATAAAACTTGCCTTTATGTTTTCTTTTAAGAGTTTCATCATTTTAGCCCTTACATTTAAGTCTTTTATCAATTTTGAATTAATTTTTGTGTATGGCAGAAAGGATGGGTCTAATTTCATTCATTTCATGTAGATATCCATCTTTCCTGTATCATTTGTTGAGGAGGCTCTTCTTTCTGCATTGAATGATCATGACATCTTTGTTGAAAGTAATTAACTGTGTACATGAAGGCATATTTCTGGACTTCCAATTTTATTCCATTGGTCTATATGTCTCTTGTTATGCTAGTACCAGAATGTCTTGATTACTGTAGCATTTTTAGTAGACTTAAAGTCTATTTCTTCCTCCCCCTTTATATTACTAGTGTCACAGATTACATCTTTATACATAGTGTGCCTACTAATATAGGGTTATAATTATTATTTTATGCATTTATTTTATTAAAAATGTTACAAACCAAAATGCAATAATACTAACTTTCATATTTACCTATACAATTAGTTTTCCCAATGTCCTTCATTTTCTAATATGGTTTCAGGATACTTTCTAGGGTCCTTTCCTTTTAGTCTAGTGGACTGCCTGCACACTTCTTGTAAGAAAAGTCTATTAGTAACATTTTCAGGTTTTGTTAATTCTGGAAATGGCTTAATTTCTCCCTCATTCCTGAAGGATAGTTTTGTATATATAGAGTTATTTATTGGTTGACAGTATTTTTTTCTTTCAGGATTTTAAATATGTCAGCCCACTGCTTTCTGACCTCCATGTTTGCTGATGAAAAATTACTTATTAATTTATCTGAGGCTTCACCTGAGGCTCAGTGGTAAAGAATCCATTTGACAATGCAGAAGATGTGGATTCAGTCCCTGGGTCTGGAAGATCTTCTGGAGAAAGGAATGGCAATCCACTCTAGTATTTCTGCCTGGGAAATCCCATGGACAGTGGAACCTGGCAGGCTACAGTCCATGAGGTCGCAAAGAGTTGGACATGACTTAATGACTAAACCACCACCAATCTTATTGAGGATCCCTTGTGTAATATTCATCACTTTTTCCTTGATGCTTTCTTGATTTTCTTTTATCTTTAGCATTCCACACTTGACTCTAATGTGTTGCAGCACAGGTCTTGAGTTTATCCTGTGTGAAGTTCATTGAGTTTCTTGGATGTATAATTGTTTATAAAAGTTGGGGCCATTAATGATGAACAACTGTTTTGGCTGCTTTCTCTCTTCTTCTGGAACTCCCGTTATGCATATGTTAGTACATGAGAGAGTATCTCATAGGTCCCTCAGGCTCTGTTCATTTTTATTTATTCTTTTTTCTTTCTGATCCTCATACTGGACCAATACAATGGTCTTATCTTTATATTCACTGATTCTTTCTATTTCCTGCTCAAATCTGCCATTGAACTCTGCTAGTGAATTATTCCACTGTGGTACTATTCACTTCCAGAGTTTGTTTCGTTCCTTTAAAAATTTTTTTCTAATTGAGATTACGTATTTCTTCAACACTTTGCACATAAATTTTGGACAAAATTATTTATAGTAACCAAAATATGAAAATGATCAAAATAACCATCAGTGGACAAGGGGATAAATTTGCAGTATATGTATAAAATAGAATATTATTCACCATACAAAGGAATAAGATGCTGCTACTGATATTCATTTGGGTTAACCTTTAAAACATTATGCCAAGTAAAAGAAACCAGACATAAAAGATCACATTTTATGTGATTCCATTTGTATGAAATATCCAGAATAGGCAAGTTCATGGAAACAGAAAGCAGGTTAGTGGTTACCACTAAGAGGTGAAGTTTGTAAGGGGAGTAACTACTTAATGAATACAAGGTGTTCCTCTGGAGTAATGAAAAGTTTTGAAACTAGAAATAGGGGATAATTGCACAACACTGTGAATTCACTAAATGCAATTGAATGTACACTTTAAAATGGTCAATTGTATGTTATGTGGCTTTTACCTCAATTTTTAAAAAAATGTTAAAAATCCAAAACATACTATTAAACTTAAAAGAGATGAACATAACCCAAAATGGTGGAATACATGGTCTTTTTAGGCAAGCATGGAACATTTACCAAAACTGACCATATGCTGGACCATAAAGCAAGCCCACGGTGAGTTAAACTAGAAACCACATTTTGAAAGACCAACAAAATAGACTTAAAATTAATCTATTCACTTTTAAATTAAAAACTTCTATGTAAAATATCATAATCTTTTATGGGTGATTCACAATCTTATATGCCTGATTCACACCAAACTTTTCACCATTTCCCAAATCCTCCATAACATTTTTTTGTTCCAGATCTTTACCTATTTGTAAATCTTATTTCCCCTGTGTGTGTCCTACCCTACCTTTCTGCTTCATGAACTTACCCTCATATTTAAGATGAGATCATCTTTTGTGAAGTCTTTGCTGGCATCTCCTGGGAGAATTTGACATTCTCATACCTATATTTTCTCAACATTTTCTTCATTTCTTATCATAATATTTATGGCATATTACAATAATTTGTTTTTGTCTCTTTTCTAAATAACTCTTTGCCTTAGGGTTTTCTTATTTACCTTTGTTTGCCACTGTAATTGACAATAGACATTAAATTGATGCCTTCAAACTATGGTGCTGGAGAAGACTCCTGAGAGTCCCTTGGACTGCAAGCACATAAAACCAGTCACTCTTAAGGGAAATCAACCTTGAACACTTGGAAGGACTAATGCTGAAGCTGAAACTCCAGTATTTTGCTCATCTGATGTGAACAGCTGATGCATTGGAAAAAGTCCCGCATGCTGGGAAAGATTGAGGGCAGAAGGAGAAGAGGGCATCAGAGGATGAGATAGCTGGAAGGCATCATCAATACAATGGATATAAACTTGGCAAACTTTGGGAGATGATGAGGGACAGAGAGGCCTGGCCTGCTACAGTACCTGGGGTCACAAAGCATCAGACACAACTGGGTGACTGAACAACAGCAACACGACATTCAATACATTTTTGGTTGATCACAACAGATATGTTGATATTGCAACCTCTGAGACTGGTCCCCAAACTGAGGAATGTTATCTAATATTAGTATATACATATTTTCAAATGACTGGATTTTCTTGCAATATGATAAATCCCATCAGAGTTAAGAATTATAAAATTATTATTAATAAAAAAAAACAGGAATAGGTAAAAGAAAGTTTTAAAAAAAGGAAATAAAGTAAAAAAAGCTCTCTGACATGCAAAAGGAATGAAACAGAAGAGGACTAGGGAAGGCAATAATTGAGCAGTATCTTAAATATTATGTAAGATAAGGAGTAGTTATTCTGGACTATTTAATATTTTAAGCCTTGGATAAGAAAATACTAGAATAATTTCACCTAGCAGTTAACCTAATGCTAAGTCATCTCAGTCGTGTCAGACTCTGTGCAACCCCATAGACGGCAGCCCACCAGGCTCCCCCATCTCTGGGATTCTCCAGGCAAGAACACTGGAGTGGGTTGCCATTTCCTTCTCCAATGTATGAAAGTGAAAAGTGAAAGTGAAGTCGCTCAGTCGTGTCCGACTCTTCACTTCCCCATGGACTGCAGCCTACCAGGCTCCTCCATGCTTGGGATTTTCCAGGCAAAAGTACTGGAGTGAGGTGTCATTGCCTTCTCCAGTTAACCTAATGGGTCCATCTAAATCCAAGCTTTGGATCAACCTGGAAAATCATTTCAATGTGCTTTGAGTAAAATCATGTTACAAAATCAACTCAGAGATGTTGGCATGCCACTTATTACTAATTATCTTCAGAACCAAAACAAAATTCCCTAATTTTATGTCAGAAAAGAATATTATTCTGCTCACTATGGCATTTGTTATCAATTATATTTCCTCTAGTGTCTGCTTTCACTAATCTATCCTATACACAATACATTTCTGCAAAAAGAAATTACTCATTTTATCAATAATGTACCTCAAAATTTTTCAGTGGTTCCCAAAAAGCCTCTAAAATTAAGTATAAAAGTATCATTTTGTAAAGTTTCTTGATGTTTTCTATGACTTCCTTGCTTCGATCAAATCAAATGAAGGTATTTTATGACCCATAGTTTCTCCTCATGCTTTCTAATCTCGTACCCCTTGATTTTCTTCTTCTCTCTATAACTGTTTTTTCTCTTTCATTATACTTCGTATTAAATATAAGGCTTTTTAAAATTATCTTCTAAGTGTAAAGCTTTGTTCTGATTTCAGACAGACTCAGGTTTAAGTTTTCACTGTGCCACTTGAAAGTGAGTGAAGTTACAGAAATTTTGCAGACTTGGGACTTGGAGATTGTTGTTGTTTAGTCACTCAGTCATATCCGAATCTTGTGACCCCAAGGACTGTCATGGAGTGGGTTGCCATTTCCTTTTCCAGGAGATCTTCCTAGCCTAGGGATCGAACCCATGTGCCCTGCATTACAGGCAGATTCTTTACCACTGAACCACCAGGGAAGCCCAGCTCTGAGCTGCCTGCACAGACCAGTAGGTCCTGGTGGAGCTGGCTCTGCAGTGTTCTGGATCCCAGGTTGGGGAGATCTCTGACCCCTCAGGGGGTGTGGACAGTCTGGCCCTCAGCTCCTGGGTCCTGGCCCCTCACCTCTGTCTGCAACTGCCCCAAACTAGAGGACAGAGCTCTGAGGCCACGCTGGGCACTGTGCCAGCACTGGGCTTCGAGGGGCTGGGGACCAGAGGATATGCTGTGCATTCTCTGAACTTTTTCTCTTTTAGTTTGTTGGCAGATTTTTTGCCTTTAACCAAATTGGCCTCGTCCATGTTCATCTTGTCAGAGCTCTTCAAATTATGTGAAAAGTTCTGCTGCAGAGCCCAGAAAGCCCAGACCCCCCAGGAAGATGTAGAGTGGACCCTGACCCAAGTAAAGTATTTGGTACATAATAATAGATAGAATAATAGATGGTGCCCTTGTTAGTACAAGGTGCTGCTAGTGGTAAAGAATCTGCCTACCAATGCAGGAGACTTAAGAGACATGGGTTTGATCCCTGGGTCAGAAAGATCTCATAGAGAAGGGGATGGCAACCCACTCCAGTAATCTTGCCTGGGAAATTCCATGGGCAGAGGAACCTGATGTGGCGCTTCAAAGATTCAGACATGACTGAGTGACTGAGCGCACACTATTAGCACAATTATTGCTATCATTATTTTTGATATGATTATTTTCTCTTTTAAATTTCCACAGCATTTGTATTCTCTCTATGTGTATATCTATATATACCCTTTTCTCAATTATTTGTATACATATGTTAGCCTCTCTGATCATTTTGTAATTTTCTTGATATTAGGGTTTGAGTCTCAATCTCTCTGTCCTCTAATCAGTCTTCCCCACTTCTTGACACAGAATAATTCCATAATTATGTGTTGAAAAAAAATTATGTGTTGAGTTTGATAACATGTTTTAAATACCTAGTATATACTTGAGAAATCATGTAGATGGATGGCAAAACCAATACAATATTGTAAAGTAATTAACCTCCAGTTAAATAAATTTATATTTAAGAAAAGAAATAAGATAAACTATAACTTTCTTTGTAATCAACGTCATAGTAAGTAACATGAATGGCTGTGAAAGCTCTTGGTTTTCCTGGTCCTTTCATATTGAGGATAGCAATGCCCTCGTGAAGCTGACATATTCTTTTGGTCTACTACAGTGCACTTAAGTTGATAAAATTATCCAAGATTAAAACACTAAAGGATAAAAATTTATTTTATTGTTCTTTCTGATTCACTTCCACACTTCTTCATATCCAGTGGGTTTATGTTTAAGCCACCTCCTTTGAGATGTCCACAGCATGTTTATATCATTTCATCACTTGTAATATTACAGATATTAGTATTAATATATTATAATAATACATTGTGGATATAGACCATATATATATATAATACACTATAGATATATGGTTATAATATAGACAGATAGTCCCATGGCAAGTCTACTTCATGGCAAGTAGAAGGGGAAAAAGTGGAAGCAGTGACAGATTTTATTTTCTTAGACTCCAAAATCACTGTGGAAGGTGGCTGCAGCCATGAAATTAAAAGGTACTTGCTCTTTGAAACGAATGCTATGACAAATCTAAACAGCTTATTGAAAAGCGGAGACATCACTTTGCTGACAAAGGTCTGTATAGTCAAAGCTATGGTTTTTCCAGTAGTCATGTGTGGATGAGAGAGTTGGACCATAGAGAAGGCTGAGAGCCTAAGAATTGATGGTTTCGAATTGTGGTGCTGAATAAGACTCTTGAGAGTCCCTNAGACATCACTTTGCTGACAAAGGTCTGTATAGTCAAAGCTATGGTTTTTCCAGTAGTCATGTGTGGATGAGAGAGTTGGACCATAGAGAAGGCTGAGAGCCTAAGAATTGATGGTTTCGAATTGTGGTGCTGAATAAGACTCTTGAGAGTCCCTTGGACTGCAAGATCAAATCAGTCAGTCCTAAACAAAATCAACTCTGAATATTCATTGGAAGGACCAATGCTGAAGCTGAAATACTTTGGCCCCCTGATGTGAAGAACCAGCTCATTGGAAAAGACCCTGATGCTGGAAAGGACTGAAGGCAAAAGGAGAAGGGGGCAAAGAGGATGAGATGGTTGGATGGCATCATCAACTCAACTGTCATGAGTTTAAGCAAACTCTGGTAGAGAGAGGACAGAGAAGCCTGGTGTGCTGCAGTTATGGAATCACAAAGAGTTGGACACAACTTAGCAACCAAACAAACATTATAGACTTACTCATTTACTTTCTATTTCTTGACCCTAGAATGTACCTCTATATTCCTAGCATTTAGAGGAGTATCTAGATTGTGATAGGCATTCAAAAAGTATGATTTTTTAAATTATGAATGAATGAATGAAAATTCTGCAGGTATGCTTTTTTGCTATATAAGAAAACTGAAGAATCAGTACAGTAACTCAAGAGACTGTAATTTTAATTACAAAAAAAGAAGAAATCAAGGTGGTCATTACAAAGTCATCTAGATAAATTTTCTAGCTAGTAATACCAACCAGTCCTTACTGGTTTTTAATTTGTTTAAATTTTTATTAAAAATTAATGTAATTAATTTAATAAAGTCTGTTGCTCTTTTCTTTCTGTTAATCAGATTTAAAAATTGAAATAGCATCATGACTTCTAAATTATTGCTAGTTACCTGCTCAAAATATTTGAATTTAGTGCTATGGTATAAAGGTGAAAATGAAGATGGAAGGATATTTAACTAGAAACTGACACTTGTTTAGCCCTCATGAATGGAGTCATTCCTCTTCAGCACTAGACTTTACTAAGGAGTAGCTGCAGGATGAACATTTCTAGAAGAGTAAGGAAATAGAAACTTCCTTTAGAAGTAGACTGTGTATTTAGTTGCAAAAACTGCAAAGTCGATAGCAAAGGACAAGTCTACTGATAGAGATAAAGAATTGGGAAGGTGGATGGAATCTATCATAACTCAGTATCCAGGGTGGTAAATATTGCTCATGAAAGAATGAGGGTTTCAAATGCACTTGATCAAAGAGAAATAGAGTATGATGTTTTGCTGGTTATGAACAATCCATATCACACATTTTTGTGTTCCTCTAATCGATTTACATAATAAGCCATATAATTTCTTCTTTGAAACTGAGCCCAGAGTAGAAAAACGCTCTCCAACAGGGTCAAGCTGCCTTACTATTCCAGTTTTATGATCTAGCAGATACTAATGATGCTCAAAATGCTGGCAATAAATAAAAACTTATAAGGAGCATCTGGAAGGCCCCAAAAGAAAAAATCATAATGCTAAGATACTGGAGTAAAGTTATAATTTCCTTTGATTATAAATACCCTCTTTTTGAAGCAGCGTCTGGCCTCTAGTGGGCTTTTTTAAGGATTAATCATGAGACACTTAGTGACTTGATCGCTTCATCAAGAATGAGAGGGGCTTCCCTGGTGGCTCAGCGGTGAAGAATCTGTCAATGCAGAAGACACAGGTTTGATCCCTGATCCAGGAGGATTCCACATCTGCTGAGCAGCTGGGCCCACGCACCACAGCTGTTGCGCCTATGCTCTAGAACTCGGGAACCACAGCTACTGAGCCTATGTGCAGCTACGAACACGCACACACCTACAGCCCATGCTCCACAATAAGAAAAGTCATAGCAGTGAGATGTCCATGCCCTCAGCTGGAGAGTGGCCCCCACTTGCCACAACTAGAGGAAGCACTGGGACTGAATTGAACAGTGGGTGTATATTGGAAAAAAAAAAAAGAGAGAGAGAGAGAATGAGATCAGAATGTCAAAGGGCAGATGTGGTGAGGTCTTTTGTTTAGGAGATATTGGCAGTATATTTCTATTTATGGCACAAAGTTGCTTCATTTTTAAATTCATGCCAAATTATAAACTTTTTTGAGATTTAAATGCAGCATGACTGGTAAAGAACTCACCTGCCAATGCAGGAGACATAAGGGACATGGGTTCGATCCCTGGATCAGGAAGTTCCCCTGGAGGAGGGCATGGCAATCCACTCCGGTATTCTTGCCTAGGAAATCTCATGGACAGAGAAGCCTGCTGGCTACAGTTCATGGGGTCAAAAAGAGTTGGACACAACTGAAGGGACTTAGTAGGCATGCATGCATAGAGGTGAAAATAGATGCTGAGTACCAGGAAGAATGACTGGCTAGTGCTGGACCTGGGCTTTTTCCCCATAGGATCCATTTCTCACCCTCTCACAAAAAGGCTTGTTGTTGTTCAGTTGCTCAGCTGTATCCAACTCTTTGTGATCCAATGGACTGCAGCACGCCAGGCTTCCCTGCCCTTCACCAACTCCCAGAGTTTGCTCAAACTCATGTCCATTGAGTCAGTGGTGCCATCCAACCATCTCATTCTCTGTTGTCCCCTTCTCCTCCTGCCTTCAGTCTTTCCCAGCATCAAGGTCTTTTCCAATGAGTTGGCTTTTCACATCAGGTGACCAAAGTATTGGAGCTTCAGCTCCAGCATCAGCCCTTCCAATGAATATTCAGGATTGATCTCCTTTAGGATGGACTGGTTGGATCTCCTTGCTGTCCAAGGGACTCACAAGAGTCATCTCCAACTCCACAGTTCAAAAGCATCAGTTCTTCAGCAGTCAGCTTTCTTTATGGTCCAGCTGTCACATCCATACATGACTACTGGAAAACCATAGCTTTGACTAGATGGACATTCGTCAGCAAAATTATTTCTCTGTTTTTTAATATGCTGTCTAGGTTGGTCATAGCTTTTCTTCCAAGGAGCAAGTATCTTTTAATTTCATGGCTGCAGCAATGATTTTGGAGCCCAAGAAAATAAAGTCTGTCACTGTTTCCATTGTTTCCCCCCCTACTTGCCTTGAAGTGATGTGACCAGATGCCATGATCTTAGTTTTTTGAATGTTATTTCCTGGGAGTCCACGTTAACTGGGTTTTAGTTCAGCCAATGGGTGTCCTTGGCAGGATATTGGTAACTGGAAGGAAAGGAAAGGCAAAGATTTTCTCATGTCTCTCTGCCTACAGTGTTATTTCTGGCAGCAGCTACACTTCTTTAGCAACATCTGCTCTTACTAGATATCCCCACTGATGGAGCATTTGTAGGTGAAAGTGGTCCCTAAGCTGTGACAGCGCATCCTCCCTTTGACCTACTAGTAGATTCCTTCTGTTCCTAATCTGTGAATTGTCTTACCATTTCCCACTGGGCTTCTCAGCTCTTTCCTCTCCTGTGTAATCACTTCACTATATGCTATTTCTTCTGTTGGTTTTCTTGAAGAGACTTCCTATGGATAAAATAGCCATTGACAAAATATTCTGATACTCAGCAATGATTTTCACAGTGTAACCAGGGAAGATATTTAAATTGAGGGCAAATATAAGAAAAACTCATCGGACGTTGCTTAAAACTTACCATTTCTTTTTCTAGAAATAAAACTTATTTCTACAGTCTTAGGCAGGGTACAAGATAGAAAGGTGTAGTTACATGATTTTAACCACATGATTCAAGTCGAAAGCTAAAAAGAATATTACAGAAATATGGATTTATACTTGCAAAAGTTAAAGTCACTTAATTCAAAAACATTCATTCAATTCAGGCCTTCCATTTTCTTTTGTTTATAATGATAGTCAATTTGATTAAAAAGCATTACATTCTTCATTTTCTGACATAATACAAGCCAAATAACTTTTTGAACTAATATTTGAAATGTTACTCTAGGCTGTATTGGGATTACACAGATAAATAATATACTATAAAACAGCAAGTTACATTATTGTCTAATGAAGTACCCCATAAAGCAAACACATTTTCTTGATTTTAGATAAAGATTTATAAAGATTTATGAGTATAAAGTTTGTGTATAATTTTATACTGTATTTCTTTCTAGATCAAGTAGAGAAGTAAAGACATAATATCTCTTTTGCCAAAAATCTCCCAGTAACTGGAAGAACATTTGTACTACCTCATGATTCTACTAGTTTCAAGGTCAGCAAGTTTTTGTCTCCACTTTATTTTCTCTTAAATTTGACTGCATTTTTTGGAAGATGGTGTGGTATACTGTATGTGTAAAAATACCATATTTCTTTATTTTTTATGAGCCATGTAGAGTATTAAAAGATACTTATCTTCCCACTGATTTACAAAAAAGTCCAGAGGGCTGGAAGTGGGGAAGAGTTGTCAGAGATGAAGTGAACCAAAGATTGGGCCTGAATAAGGAAGCGATGCTGATGAGGTCAGACTAATTGTTGCTTCCACCCTAACATGTGAAGATGATTGGAAAGTCTAAGGGAAATAATAGGAAACAAGGCATTCAGAAGAGAACATTTCCAGTTATCAATAGTATTAACTGTACCCTCATTTATGTAAAATTAGTAATCATATTGGTCTTCCCAGGTTAAAAAAAAAATAAAATAAACCTGCCTGTCAGTTCAGGAGATATAAGAGACATGGGTTCGATTCCTGGGTCAGAAAGATCCCCTGGAGAAGGAAATGGCAACCCACTCCAATATTCTTGCTTATAGAATCCCATGGTTGGAGGAGCCTGGCAGGCTATGGTCCACTGAGTAGCAGAAAGCTGGAAATGACTGAAACATCTTAGCACAGCACAGTACAATAATCATATTTTAAAAATTAAATAAATATAAAAAATAAGAATGATTTTATTTTATTTTAAATAATTTTATTTTCATGACTTTTAATGTTGCATACTACTTCAGAATTTTACCTATTTATTATTTTTATTGATATATTTAATTTACCTCCCATTCTGAAGGTAGAATTTCCTGCAGTTTGTGAAATGTATGAAAAAAAAAAAAGTTTATAAAAGTGTCAGAGAAACACTCCATTTCAAAATACATTGATTTAATGTGTGTGTGTGTGTGCTTCTTTTTTTGCACTGCATGACTTGTGGGATCTCATTTCCCTGACCAGAGATCAAATCTGGGCCCTGGTCTCCTGCACTGCAGGCAGATGCTTTACCCTCTGACCCTCCAGGGAAGCCCCAGTAGTGAAAAAGCTGAGTCCTAATCACTGGACCACCAGTGAATTCCCCAAAATATTTTGATTCAGGAAATATATAGGAACTAAGTTCAAAACCAGTCTTTAGGAAGTGCCCAAGATAGTGGAATAGGACGACCCTGAACTCATCACCTTCTATAGATACCAAAATTGCAGCTATCTACATTGCAACTGTCTACAGAGCAACTATCTGTGAGACTAGCAGGAAAGATTTTCCACAACTAAAGTCATAACGAAATGGGTAGGACCCACATACCTACGTTGGACCACAAATGAGAGAAATGTTATAATCATCCAAGCCCCACATGGGTTCCCCAGCCCAGGAAGACAAACTCCCAGAACATCTGAATTTGCAAACCAGAGGGACTTATGTTCAGGAGAGCTGGAGGGCTATAAGAAACTGAGACTTCGTTCTTAAAGGTCACATGCAAAATCTCACATCATTCATGTCCCTGTGCAGGGCAGCAGTTTGAAAGAAGCCTGGGTCAGACTTGACAAAGGAACAAGACACAAATTCAGTAAAAGAACTAACTGAAGTGGAGATAAGCAAGCCTGAAAAAGAATTCAGGGTCACAATCAGAAAGATGATCAAACTGAGAAAAGAATGGATGAATATGGTGAAAATTTTAACAATGAAAAAATATGGAGGGCCAAATGGAACTGAAAAATACAATATCTAAAATTTAAAAACACAGTGGAATAAATCAACAGTAAATTAAATGATACAAAGGAATAAATAAATGCTCTGGAATACAGAGTAGTATAAATCACCCAGGCTAAACAGAAAAGAGAATTTTAAATAGTGAAGACAGTTTTGAAGAACTTTTGGGACAACACCAAGCATACTATCATTTGCATTAAGGGGATCCCAGAAGGAGAAAATAGAGGACAAAAAAAAACAAAATAGCTCAAGTAAAAAAGTCCAACTTATATCTAAAAGCCCTTAAAAAAAAAGAAGAAACAAAATCCAAGGTTAATAAAAGGAAAGATATAATAAAGATCAGAGTAGAAACAACAAAAAAAAACAACAGAGACTAAAAAACAATAATGACATTAATAAAACTAAGAGTTGGCTCTTTGAGAAGATAAACAAAATGGATAAAACTTTAGCCAGTTTAAAAAAGAGACAGAAAGTGCCCAAATAAATAAAATCAGAAATAAAGAAAAAACTTACAACCAACATCACAGAAATACAAAGGATAATAAGAAATTGGTATGAACAACTATATACCAATAAAATTAACAACTTGGCAAATGAAAAAAATTGTTATAAATGTACAATTTCCCAAGACTGAATCAGGAAGGAATAGAAAATATCAACAGATCAATTACCAGTAATAAAATTGAATTAATAATTTTTAAAAATTCCAACAAAATCCAAAACCAGATTCACAGGTAAATTCTACAAAAGATTTAATGAAGAACTAACACCTATCCTTCTCAAACTGTTCCAAAAACTGAAGGCACAGGAACTTTCCAAAATTCACTCTACAAGGCCAACAGCACCCTGATATCAAAACCAGAATAAGAAACCACAAAAAAAACAGAAAAGTGTAGGCCAATATAATTGATGACTATAGATGCAAAAATCCTCAATAAAATATTGGAAAATCAAATTTAAAAATACATTAAAAGGATCATACACTTTGATCAAGTAGGAATTATCTGGCACATGCAAGAATGGTTCGATATCTGTGAATCAATCAATGTATTAATTGGATTAATAAACTAAAGAATAAAAATCAGATGATCAGTTCAATAAAAGTGAAGTCACTCAGTCGTGTCCAACTTTGCAACACCATGGACTGTAGCCTACCAGGTTCTTCCATCCATGGGATTTTCCAGGCAAGAATACTGGAGTGGGTTGCCATTTCCTTCTCCAGAGGATCTTCCCAACCCAGGGATCAAACCCAGGTCTCCCACACTGTAGACAGATGCTTTACCATCTGAGCCACCAGGGAATACAGTTCAATAGATGTAGAAAATCTTTTGACCAAATTCAACATCCATTTATTAAAATAATTCTCAACAAAGTGGGTATAGAGGGAACATACCTCAACGTAATAAACACAACATATACACACACACACACAAAAGTGAAAGTTTCTCAGTTGTACCCAACTATGTGACCTCATGAACTACATAGCCTACCAGGCTCCTCTGTCCATAGAATTCTCAGGCAAGAATACTGGAATGGGTAGCAGTCCCCTTCTCCAGGGGATCTTCCCAACCCAGGGATCGAATCCAGATCTCCTGCATTGCAGGTAGATTCTTTACCATCTGAGCCACCAGAGAACCCCAAGAATACTGGAGTAGGAGCCTGTCCTTCTACCAGGGGATCTTCCTAATCCAGGGATCGAACCAAGGTCTGCTGAAAACAGATTCTCTACCAGGTGAGCTACCAGGGAAACCCATATGTATGGCAAGCACACAAGAGCATCATACTCAATGGTGAAGAGACGAAAGTTTTTCCTTTAAGATCAGGAAGGATGCCCACTCTCACCACTTTTATTCAAGTTCAGTTCAGTTCAGTTCAGTTGCTCAGTCATGTCCGACTCTTTGTGACCCCATGAATCTCAGCACACCAGGCCTCCTTGTCCATCACCAACTCCTGGAGTTCACTCAAATTCATCTCCATAGAGTCAGTGATGCCATCCAGCCATCTCATCCTCTGTCGTCCCCTTCTCCTCCTGCCCCTAATCCCTCCCAGCATCAGAGTCTTTTCCAATGAGTCAACTCTTCGCATGAGGTGGCCAAAGAACTAGAGTTTCAGCTTTAGCATCAGTCCTTCCAAAGAAATCCCAGGGCTGATCTCCTTTAGGATGAACAGGTTGGACCTCCTTGCAGTCCAAGGGACTCTCCAGAATCTTCTCCAACACCACAGTTCAAAAGCATCAATTCTTCGACGTTCTGTCTTCTTCACAGTCCAATTCTCACATCCATACATGACCACTGGAAAACCCATAGCCTTGACTAGACGGACCTTTGTTGGCAAAGTAATGTCTCTANCATCCAGCCATCTCATCCTCTGTCGTCCCCTTCTCCTCCTGCCCCTAATCCCTCCCAGCATCAGAGTCTTTTCCAATGAGTCAACTCTTCGCATGAGGTGGCCAAAGAACTAGAGTTTCAGCTTTAGCATCAGTCCTTCCAAAGAAATCCCAGGGCTGATCTCCTTTAGGATGAACAGGTTGGACCTCCTTGCAGTCCAAGGGACTCTCCAGAATCTTCTCCAACACCACAGTTCAAAAGCATCAATTCTTCGACGTTCTGTCTTCTTCACAGTCCAATTCTCACATCCATACATGACCACTGGAAAACCCATAGCCTTGACTAGACGGACCTTTGTTGGCAAAGTAATGTCTCTATTTTTCAATATGCTATCTATGTTGATCATACCTTTTCTTCCAAGGAGTAAGCGTCTCTTAATTTCATGGCTGCAGTCACCATCTGCAGTGATTTTGGAGCCCCCAAAAATAAAGTCTGACACTGTTTCCACTGTTTCCCTATCTATTTCCCATGAAGTGATAGGACCAGATGCCATGATCTTCATTTTCTGAATGCTGAGCTTTAAGCCAGCTTTTTCACTCTCCACTTTCATTTTCATCAAGAGGCTTTTTAGTTCTTCTTCACTTTCTGCCATAAGGGTGGTGTCATCTGCATATCTAAGGTGCCGTGGGCAAGTAACATACAACATAAGGAATAAGGTTAACAATAACTGTTTGGACCTAAATGGTTACTATACTTATCATAGTGATCATTCTGCAAACTATGTAAACGTCAAATTACTATCTATGATACCTGAAATGAATATAATATTGTATATCAATTATATGTGAATATATTTTGTTAAATATTTTCTGGAACAAGAACAAGTAACAAAAACAACAAGGAAAATAAGGACAATTTCTTAGTATCAGTACAAAATTTTCTTGTCCCTATTAGAAAGGCACTTCTAGTAGAATAAAGACTGTGGCCCATACATACAGATTTGTGATGTTAAAGTTTAGAGAATGCCAAGAAATAGTTTAAAAATCTCTTGGGTTTCCTTTTCATAAATCTTTAGTCTCTGCCATACCTTAATGATATTGATTTTTCTAATTACAAATTAATACAGGGACTTCCAAATCAATATCGTTGATTAAATGCTATTTCATTAAATTACCTTCCAAAAGTGTAAATAAATAAAAATCTTTAAAACTTCAAGGAGGAGACCCAGGGGAAAGACAGCAGCAGATGAGAGAGGTCAACAAAGTTTTGGGAAATGAAAGTAAGTGGAAGAGAGCTAAGTGCTAAGAAGACCAGAGGAAGCTAAGACTTTTGTGCTTACAGGAGGGAAAGTGAGGGGAAGGAAACCAATGTTCCCTGTAGATCACTGGAAAGCACTAAGTGTTTTCAACAAAAGTAACAAAAAGCAAGAACCCTAACAGTTTGTAATCAGAGAAATGGCTGAGAGTTTTTATTAAAACCATTTGGGCATTTTGATAAAACTTGCCTATTTCTCTGTCATCAGCCTTCTCAAGCACTACCCTCTACCTAAACAGTCAGCCCAACCTCACCTCCCATTCTCCAAAGCCTTGGAACCAGAGTTTCAGAATTAGGTACATAAGTCTTAGAGAGGGTGAAGGGCTGATTTATAAACTAAAAAGAAACTGATATGATAAACCACGCTGCTTCCCTGGTGGCTCAGAGGTTAAAGTGTCTGCCTCCAATGTGGGAGACCCGGGTTCGATCCCTGGGTCGGGAAGATCCCCTGGAGAAGGAAATGGCAATCCACTCCAGTATTCTTGCCTGGAGAATCCTGTGGACAGAGAAGCCTAGTAGGTTACAGTCCACGGGGTCGCAAAGAGTCGGACACGACTGAGTGACTTCACCTTCACCAAGGTTCTCCAAACAAAATTTGAACTCTTGTTCTGATCATCCTGGAGCAGGATTTCTTAGAGGAGTGCTAGGTTAGATATGTGTAGGTTGCTGCAAGAACTGAGAGAATATTACTGGCATTTAATAAGTAGGAGACTCAGATTCCAGACATCTCACATATACAACTCCCTCACAGTGAAGAATTATCCCACATCTCGATCACACAGTAGACAACACATAGGCAAAAAAAAAAAAAAAGTTTTAAACCATGTGAATCTATAGTCAACTGCATTTTGCATATAAGTGATACCTTCTTTTGTCTGTATATTTTACATATAGAGACAGGTATTTTGGCATGGCCTTAATGTAGACTGAAGTTTTCAGGGATGCCATTGTAAATTGAAGCAAGCCAGCACATTGTCTGGTTTGGAGTTTAACCAAGAGTTCTTCACCATTTCCTAAAATCACATTGCAAAGAACAGTGCTGCTTATGGTACTTAAGATGTCAGTGATGTACATCAAGACAGCTGTATCAGTCTATATTTATAGCTGTCACCTTTAGAGATTCTACAAGTATGTGCAAACAGCTGACTGCCTCATTATGTGCACAGTGAAGTGTAGAGTATCTATGCCTGATGGTTTACAGACAGAAATACATATTTTATTAGAGTGACTTTCTGCTGTTTCTTTTTACATTATAGTTATGGCATGGCAGTGTTATTGGTAAAATCACATGTGTTGATAGGTTACATTCTGCTATTTTCATTTCAGGGTAGTAAAAGCAGATTTCTAAAGTATGTGATAAAAAAAAAAAAAGTCATTGCATTTAATAAGGTTGATATCCTCTGCCCTTGGAGGAACTCACTAATTGAAGATTATTTCCCCCCAAACAGTATCTAATCAGGATTTCATTCTTAAATGTGGACTGTCAGTCAACTGTTATCAGATGCTTGAAGAAAATCTCTAACATAAAAAAGGGAGACTCCAACAAAATAAGCAAGAACTGAAAAAGAAAACCTGTAAAAAATAAATAAATAAAACGAAAAAAGCAAGATAAGTTTTGGGGGAGAGAGAGAGTGTGTATGTGTATGTGTTTGTCCGTCTGTGTGCGCAGAAACAGTCCTCAAACTGTGTGGTCTGGAGGCCCAGGGGATTCCCCATAGCCTCTTTAGGAGATCCGCAAGGTCAAAATTATTTTCATAATAATAATAAGACTTTATTTTCATTATTCACTTTCATACTCTCATGAGTATATGGAGGAGTTTTTCAGAGGTTACACAATATGTAATATCACGACAAATTGAATACAGAAGCAGCTATGAGGATCCAGCTGTCTTATATTAAGCCAGACATGAACGAGATTCACAGAACCAAAGGATCTAACTTGCCAGATTAAGTGCCAAACACAATAAATGAAAAAAAAAAAAACCTCACCCATATGCATTATCATAGAGTTTTATAACATTGAAGGTAGAAGGAAGATCCTAAACTTTTCAGGGAAAAAATATGAAAGATGAAAAATAAAAATGGCAACATTGAACCTGGAACAAGGGAGATATTCTATAACATTCTGAATGAAGATTACTTTCTATTGGAACCCTATATTCAAACTATCTGTTGAGTGTTTAGATAAAGCAGTGACATTTTAAGACAGGCAATATTACCAAAATTTCACCGCCTATACACATTTCTATGGAAGAATCTAGAGGAACAGATAGCAAACAAAGAAACATGGGGACAATGCATGCCGAGAATTAGGAAAGTGCCACAGGAGTGTAACACCAGATTCCCACGGTCCATAGCAAGCATGGAGAGCGACCCAGGCAGAGGGAAACAGAGCCTGATGCTCCAGCAGCGCACTTCCGGGAAAGATGATTGAGCTTGTAAGGCAGTGGCACCCCACCCCAGTACTCTTGCCTGGAAAATCCAGTGGACGGAGTAGCCTGGTGGGCTGCAGTCCATGGGGTCGCTAACAGTCAGACAGACTGAGGAACTTCACTTTCACTTTTCTCTTTCATGCATTGGAGAAGGAAATGGCAACCCACTCCCGCATTCTTGCCTGGAGAATCCCAGGGACGGGGGAGCCTGGTGGGCTGCCGTCTATGGGGTCACACAGAGTCGGACACGACTGAAGTGACTTAGCAGCAGCAGCAGCAGCATACTTTCACTGACTGGATACAAAACTGAGAGGCTATTTAAGAATGTGAGAATAAAACTGCCACAAGTAAAGAGGATCACATTTATTATCTTATTATTTATTGGAATATAATTGCTTTACAATGTGTTAGTTTCTGCTGTACAACAGTGTGAATCAGCTATATGTATACATATATCCCCTCCCTCTGAGACCTCCCTCCTACCCATCTAGGTCATCACAGAGCACCAAGCTGAGCTCCTTCCGCTGTGCAGCAGCTTCCCACTAGCTGTCTGTTTCACACAGGGCAGTGTATATATGTCAGTGCTCCTCTCTCGATTCGCCCTTCTCCCCATGTCCATTCTCTATGTCTGAGTCTCTTCCTGCCCAGCAAATAGGTTCATCTGTACCATTTTTCTAGTTTCCATGCTGTGCTGTGCTCAATCACCTAGTCATGTCCAACTCTTTGCAACCCCATAGACTGTGGCCTGCCAGACTCCTCTGTCCATGGAATTTTCCAAGCAAGAATACAGGAGCAGATTGCCATTTCCTACTCCAAGAGATCTTCTGTTAATATGCAATATTTATTTTTCTTTCTCTGACTTACTTCACCCTGTATGACTGACTCTGAGTCCATCCACATCACTGCAAATGACCCATAAAGAGCCCTACATTAAAAAGTGAGGAAAGTGAAGTCACTCAGTCATGTCTATGCACTGTAGTCTGCCAGAGACCTCCTTCCATGGGATTTTCCAGACAAGAATACTGGAGTGGTTTGCCATTTCCTTCTCCACGGGATCTTCCAGACCCAGTGATCAAACCCGGGTCTCCTGCATTCCTTACTGTCTGAGCCACCAGGGAAGCCCAGAAATGAATTATCCACCAAATGAATCAAAGATTGAAGAGAAGGAAAAAGTGATCCTAATACATGGATCTCAACTTATATGAGCAGTGATTTAACAAAAAGAAATTGTGCTTTTTTTGTAAGGTCTACTATAGTCAAAATCATGTAAACTTTTGGACAATAGAGATGCAAGCAAGGTCGATTGACAGGAATAAGAACAGCTAACATGAGTGCCTGCAGACCTAGATTCAAACATGTACCAATTTATGTGTATGAATTTCAGAACATTTTCAGTGAAAGTAGAAAGGTATAATTTCATATTTATGAAATTAAAATAAATTTCACATACTCTTTTATAGTAAAATAATGATGATACTTCATACTTTTAATCAGACAATCTGAAGCACTCTATAAACATTAGCAAATTAAGTCTCACAATACCCCATGCAGTAGTTAAGAATAATCATTCATTATATACTCAATAGTTAAAATGAGACATCAAGAGATTAAGTGATTTATCTCAAGATCATACATTCCCTGAATTCTAGAGAGAAGAGTCGCCTACAATTTTTTCATATCTCTTGCTCTGGCTCTCAATCTTCTCTTCCAGTTGCATCACTACAGACAGTATGATGTGCTATTTGGTGTTATAAGCGAGGTTGCAGGGTTACCTGGCCACCTTGCTGGCCCTTGAAGTTTCCATTTTTCCCCTTTAGAGGATGTAAGATAAACCCACCCTTTATCAAATTCCCCTTTAGAGTAATTTCTAGTGCATTTCTCAACAGAAGTTTTTCCAACGTAAGCTCAGTACCAGAATAACACCTGTATTTAATCATTTATATTTTCCACAATCCATTCAATATTAATTACCCAAATATTTATTAAGTTGTTTTGTATGTCAACCACTACATATTTGATTCCTGTCATCACAGGTTTTAGTCCAGGAAAGGCAGCAAATCTTAAAAAGCAATTATAGTGAAGTCAGCCCGAGGTTTCTAAGAAGTAGTATAATACTGAACAAGCTCAGAGAACATGACATCTAGATGAGGAGTTACTTCAGCATAGTCTTCCTAAAGGAAATAGCTAAGCTCAGGTCTGAAGGATGAATAAAGATTAACCAAGCAAAACAGACAAGTGTGCACTAGTTAGAAGGAAATACTCATGTAGCAGTGTAGAGGTGAAAGATCCTGCTGTGTGCCGGAAACTGAGAGATACCCAGAACGACTGGAAACAGAGTGAGCAAGAGAAGAGACGGATTGAAACACAAAACGACGAAGGCAATAGCATCGTGTTAAGCTACCTTACGAAGTTTATATTTTTCTAAGAACAATAAGAATTTTGAAAGGATTTTAAACAAGAAGTCATGTTTTGTTATGAAGTACCATTCTGGCTGCGGTGTGGGTAGAACGGATCAGAAGTGGGCAAAACTGGAGGCAAGAAGGCTAGTTAGGGATCTCATTTCAAGCTAGAGATGATGGTAGCCTCTTGACATGTGTGAAGGGGAGAAGTGGAAGATGGAAAAAAGAAACGTATTCAAGAGATATGAAGATATGAAATTGAGAGGGACTTTCACTTTATATGAGGGTGAATGAAGGAAAAAAAACAACAACACAGAAGCTTCCCAATTTTCAGAGAATAAAAGTCCACAGAAGAACACAGAAGCTTCTGTCTTTGACTGCAAAACAAAAGTTTGGGGGTTTGTGTATGTTCAGGAAACAAGTTGAAACTGAAATGCTAGACAAAAACAGAAAGTGAAATGCAGGAATATTAGAGATAAAATAGTTAAGGATTTTATCTTATTGGGAAAGAGAGAATAAATAACTCTTAGACTTCAATATACATGTCAAAAATTTGAACAGACCCATTAAAATAATGGAAATATGATTAATTTTCAAGTCACAATTTGTATAGTTATACATATATGTTCATGAGTATGTATATATATACATATATGTAGAATCAAAATTGTTTTTTTTTTATGCTGTCAGTAACAAAGAAAGACTGTGCATTCATTTTAAGCATACATGGAACTTTCATCAGTATTGACCATCTGCTTTATAAACTCAACAGAATAGTCAGCACAATAAGCCCAAAGAGCATAATAAGACCAAAGTTGAACAGATGAAATCATAAAAACTTAGATCAGAAATTCATATAATGAAAAACACCCAAATCAACAAAAACCAATGGAGTTGATGATCAAAACTTAAAAGGTGTTTCTTTGAGATACCAGTAAAACATTGATACTAGTAAAACATTAGAGGTTTAAAAACCTCTAGTAACGCCGATCAGAAAACTAGAGAAATAAAATAATATTAACAAGAATTATTTACCTCTACCTTTTTGCTTTAGTTTAGGAAAGATGATATCCACTGAAATTCTGTGATACGACTTTGAAGTTTTTCTCCATAGTTCTGGGCTGCCTTAGGCCAGCTTAAGGAGAAAGTCTCTCTAGTGTTTATAGTCTTATCAAAGGAAACATAATATTAGTTCTTCTCAGTCCAGAACCCATGGTTCAATAGATACAAAAAAATCTTTAAGGTAGAAGTACAATAAAATTATATTCTGTCACTTGTGGGGTCACCAGGGAGAAGTAAATTTCCGAAAACAAAATTTTGTCTCCCTGAGACAAAGAGTTAACAAACCTTAGCTGTATCCCAGGTCCTAAAGTCATGCCAAAACACACCAGAGTGTGTGAATATATTACCCTTTCTTACATAAGCCTCAATTCTTTTTTTTTTAGGATTTTTTTAAGGTGGACCATTTTTATTTTCTATATTGAATTTGTTACAGTATTGCTTCTGTTTTATGTTTTGGGTTTTTGGCCATGAGGCATGTGGGATTGCACCTGCCTGACCAGGGATCAAGCCCACACCTCCTGTGTAGGAAGGTGAAGTTATAACCACTGAACAGCCAGGAAGTTCCCAACAAGTCTCAGTTCTTTCTTTCATAAAACATAGCACAGAGAAACACTAGCATTGTTCAGATGCCCACTTATACTTTCTTTTCCTTGTGGTTGTTCAGTCTCTAAGCTGTGTTTGATTCTTTGCAACCCCATGGACTGCAGCACGTCAGACTTACCTGTTCTTCATTATCTCCAGGAGGTTGCTCAGTCTCATGGCCATTGAGTTAGTGATGCCATCCAACCATCTCATCCTCTGTCATCCCCTACTCCTCCTGCCTTCAATCTTTCCCAACATCAAGGTCTTTTCCAGTGAGTCAGCTCTTCACATCAGGTAACCAGAGTATTGGAGCTTCAGCATGAGTCCTTCCAATGAATATTCAGGGTTGATTTCTTTTAGGATTGAATGGTTTGATCTCCTTGCAGTCCAAGAGACTCTCAAGAGTCTTCTCCAGCACCATCGTTTGAAAGCATCAATTCTTTGGCTCTCAGCTTTGTTTATGGTCCAGTTCTCACATCCATACATGACTACTGGAAAAACCATAGCTTTGACTAGATGGATCTTTGTTGGCAAAGTGGTGTCTTTGCTTTTTAATAGGACTAATGCTGAAGTTGAGCCAATACTCTGGTCACCTGATGCAAAGAGCTGACTCATTGGAAAAGACCCTGATGCTGGGAAAGATTGGGCAGGAGGAGAAGGGGGCGGCAGAGGGTGAGATGGTTAGATAGCATCACCAACTCAATGGACGTGAATTTGAGCAAACTCCAGGAGACATGAAGGCTGAGGAGCCTGGCATGCTGCAATCTATGGGGTCTCAGAGAGTAGAACATGACTTATGGGTGAACAATAAAGTGTACACTTTTATTAGCACTGAGGGCACCGATGACCGATTCAAGGGTGGACAAAGGATCTAATCAAAATAAAGTCTCAGAGTTGAGTAATATTACAGACCTCTTCTTTCCAGCTTTTCCATGAGTGTCTCCTTCTTACGAATCTGAAACCCCACTGAGAGGTTCAGCCCGCTGCGCTTGAGTTTTCACCTCTTCTTGTCCTCACTTCTCTGTTTCCCGTGTTTGCATCACTTGGTCTAATAGTCATTCTTTTGCATGTCACTTTATCTCGTCTTCTTACATGTGTTTAACTGGTCAATCCACAATAAGAATTAAATTTGAATACTCCTCTAACCTGTTCTTTACCTTTATTTAAGTTTCACATTCTGACAGGTCTCACTTTAAATGTATGACTGCAAACCTCAGATGGGTCCTCCACACTGCCCAGTAACCCTTCTGTGTTCTGAAGTCAGTTCACTCTTTATTCTCTGAGGTGCCTTTTCTTTTGTATCCAAACCTCTGATACTGTGTTTGCTCATAGTGTCAAATATAGTTTGCTAAAGCTGTGTAATAAAGTACAACAGAACTTTATTAGCTCATTGTTTTATAATGAGAACAGGTAAAGAATATGCCTGCAGTGCAGGAGACCCTAGTTCTATCCCTGGGTCAGGAAGATCCCCTGAGAAGGAAATGGCAACCCACTCCAGTATGCGTGCCTGGAGAATACCATGGACAGAGGAGCTTGATGGGCTACAGTCCATGGGGTCATAAAGAGTCAAACATGACTGAGAGATTAATATATCACTTACTTCACTTTGTAACCAAAAGTCCAAGTGTGGTGGAGCTGGATTCTCTGTTCAGGATTTCAGCAGGCTGACATCAGGGCTTTGGCCAGGGCTGCAGTACTCACCAGAGGCTGAGAAAATCTTCTCTGCTTGCTGGTTGTTGGCTGGATTCATTTTCTTGAAGCCATAGGATGGTGGTTCCAATTTACTGCTGACTGTCAGCCAGGGGCCACTCTCAGCTCCTAGAAGCCACCCACATTTCCTTGCTTCGTGGCCCCCTTAAACAGTTCACAAAACAGATATTTGCTTTCTTTGAAACCAGTCAGAGTACACCTCTCTGATTTCTTCTGAGACAAGAAAGGAAAAATTCTCTTCAAGGGGATAAACTAATTAGGTCAGGTCCATTCAGTATACTCTTTCACTTGCCATAGGATATAATCCCTGGTGGCTCAGATAGTAAAGAATCTGCTTGCAGTTCAGTAACCTCAGTTGATCTCTGGGTTGGGAATATTCACTGGAGAAGGGAATGGCTAGCCACTACAGTATTTTTACCTGGAGAATTCCATAGACAGAGGAGCCTGGCAGGCTGCAGTCTATGGGGTCACAAAGAATCAGACATGACTAACTAATAAAATCACAGGAGTGGTATTTCTTCATATCACAGGTCCCACCCACACTCCAAGGAGAGAGTATAATATGAGAATAAGGGAGTCATCTTACAAATCTTAGAAATCTGCCTACAATACTCCTCTTCCTCACTCTCAGCTGACAGTTTTACTTCTTAATTGATAAATTTAAAAACATACACACACACACACACACACACAAACATTCAGGAGACTTTATCCTTCCACTGGCAAGTTTACCAACCAAGTTTCATTTAAGCCCCTGCTAAACTTTACCTTTGCACTGTAACTAATTAGATACACCAAGGGAACATTTCATGCAAAGATGGGCTCAATAAAGGACAGAAATGGTAGGGAATTAACAGAAGCAGAAGATATTAAGAAGAGGTGGCAAGAATACACAGAAGAACTGTACAAAAAAGATCTTCATGACTCAGATAATCATGATGGTGTGATCACTTACCAAGATCCAGACATCCTGGAATGTGAAGTCAAGTGGGCCTTAGGAAGCATCACTATGAACAAAACTAGTAGAGGTGATGGAATTGCAGGTGAGCTATTTCAAATCTTAAACAATGATGCTGTGAAAGTGTTATACTCAATATGCCAGCAAATTTGGAAAACTCAGCAGTGGCCACAGGACTGGAAAATTTGAGTTTTCATTCCAATCTCATAGAAAGGCAATGCAAAAGAATGCTCAAATTACCACACAATTGCACTCATTTCACACGCTAATAAAGTAATGCTTAAAATTCTCCAAGCCAGGCTTCAGCAATACATGAACTTTGAACTTCCTGATGTTCAAGCTGGTTTTAGAAAAGGCAGAGGAACCAGAGATCAAATTGTCAACATCTGCTGGATCATGGAGAAAGCAAAAGAGTTCCAGAAAAACATCTATTTCTGCTTTATTGACTATGCCAAAGCCTTTGTGTGGATCACATTACTCCAAAGCCTTTGACTGTGTGGATCACAATAAACTGTGGAAAATTCTGAGAGAGATGGGAATACCAGACCACCTGACCTGCCTCTTGAGAAATCTGTATGCTGGTCAGGAAGCAACAGTTAGAACTGGACATGGAACAACAGACTGGTTCCAAATAGGAAAAGGAGTACGTCAAGGCTGCATATTGTCACCCTGCTTATTTAATTTATATGCAGAGTACATCATGAGAAACACTGGGCTGGAGGAAGCACAGACTGTAATCAAGATTGCTGGGAGAAATATCAATAACCTCAGATATGCAGATGACACTCTCCTCATGGCAGAAAGTGAAGAAGAACTAAAGAGCCTCTTGATGAAAGTGAAAGAGGAGAGTGAAAAAGTTGGCTTAAAGTTCAACATTCAGAAAACGAAGATCATGGCATCCAGTCCCATCACTTCATGGGAAATAGATGGGGAAACAGTGGAAACAGTGGCTGACTCTATTTTTCTGGGCTCCAAAATCACCGTGGATGGTGATTGCAGCCATGAAATTAAAAGACGCTTACTCCTTGGAAGGAAAGTTATGACCAGCCTAGACAACATATTCTAAAGCAGAGACATTACTTTGCCAACAAAGGTCCATCTAGTCAAGGCTATGGTTTTTCCAGTGGTCAAATATGGATATGAGAGTAGGACTATAAAGAAAACTGAGTGCCAAGGAATTCATGCTTTTGAACTGTGGTGTTGGAGAACTCTCTTGAGAGTCCCTTGGACTACAAGGAGATCCAGTCAGTGCATCCTAAAGGAGATCAGTCCTCGGTGTTCTTTGGAAGGACTGATGTTGAAGCTGAAACTCCAATATTTTGGCCACCTGATGCGAAGAGCTGACTCATTTGAAAAAACCTTGATGCTGAGAAAGATTGAGGGCAGGAGGAGTAGGGGATGACAGAGGATGTGATGGTTGGATGGCATCACCGACTCGATGGACATGGGTTTGGGTAGATTCCAGGAGTTGGTGATGGACAGGGAGGCCTGGCGTGCTGCAGTTCATGGGGTCACAAAGAGTCGGATATGACTGAGCGACTGAACTGAACTGAACTGAACAGATGGATTGCCAGTTCTCCTAAGGACAAGTCCATATTTCGGTCACTAGATCTTATTCCAACCTATCTATTGAAGGTCTTTGCTGTCCTAATTATCCTTATTTTCTCCTGCATCATCTGTTTTATTCTCCTTTGAACTAGATGATTCTTACTCAGATATGGACAATCTGTAATACAACTCATGTAGAAACCAAAACTGGAACTCTCTTTGTTCACATTCTCTTCCTATCTTGACCCCACTGCCTTTAAAGCAAAATCACTGATCTTAGTTATCTCAGTTTACTTATCTACCACTCTCCCTAGAACTTAACGTAAATTAGGCTTTTCTTACCATCACTCTTATTAAAGGCACTAGAGATGTTCCTTTGCCAAATATAATAAATTTTCAGTCTTTAGCTTACATGAATGTTCATTGCATTTGACATAGTTGGTTACTTCCCCCTTCTTGCAGTGCTTCCATGTCTTGGGTTTCTGGACACATGTCCAAGTTTTCTTCACTGATGCTTTCTTCAGTATCTTATATGAATCCTCTTCCTTGTCAGACCTCTAAATACTCTAACTACTGGAGGAGCCCAAATGTATTGGTTATATATTGCTGCAATAAGGCTTATAAAGCATCACCCTGAAACCCAGTCTGTCTGCAATAAAAACATATTTCACAGGTCTCTGGGGTTTAGCTGCTCTAGTCTGTTCTCACTTGGACTCACACATGGCCCTTGGATTGACCCTGTGTCTCTCATCTTTCTTCTGGGACCAGAGGGCCCTGGTAAGGGTTTTCTCATGGAAAGGGTAGAAGGTAAGCCCTCAGCAGAAATGTATGAATACTTTATCAAGCCTTCCCTTGTATCACAACAGTTGGTATCCCGTAGACGATAGCAAGTTTCAGGGATGAGTGCAGTGTCAGAATGCTGTAGTCCAATTATATGGCAAAGAACCAAGGTAGAGGGAAGGGAACAGCTGTGGGGTCGTTAATGAAATTAATCAGCCACACCAGGGCTCATCTTCATCATCTTCATTCCTCTTTTCTTCTTTGTCTACACTAACCACTTTAGTTCAGTTCAGTTCAGTAGCTCAGTTGTGTCCGACTCTTTGCAGCCCCATGAATTGCAGCACGCCAGGGCTCCCTGTCCATCACCGTCTCCCGGAGTTCACTCAGACTCACGTTCATCGAGTCAGTGATGCCATCCAGCCATCTCATCCTCTGTCATCCCCTTCTCCTCCTGCCCCCAATCCCTCCCAGCATCAGAGTCTTTTCCAATGAGTCAACTCTTCGCACGAGGTATCCAAAGTACTGGACTTTCAGCTTTAGCATCATTCCTTCCAAACAACAACCAAGGCTGATCTCCTGGTGATCTCATCTAATTCTGTTACTTTAAATATAAATTTTATCATTAACTTCCAGTTATAAATGTAAATCTCTGTTGTAAGCAATACCCTGAACTCCAGACTAAGTTATCTAATGTTTACCTGACAGCTCACTCCACGTGGATATCTATTAAATAGCTCATAAATAGCATGTCTAAACCCAAACATTTGATTTGTAGAAAACTGAAACCTGCCCATACTTCATCATCCTCCATCTCGTTACATGGTATCATCTTTAACTTGTTATAAAGATCAGAAACACTGGAGTCCTGTCTGTCTTCTCTCTGTTAAATATTTATGAGCAATCTATCAAGTAATCCTTTTGGCTCTACTTTGAAAACGTATCTGATCATTTCTTACTGGCTCCACTAGTAGCACCTAGCTTAAGGCAACTTCCTCTCCCATCCGAATAACCATCACTCCCATCCAAGAGGTATCCTTGCTTCTGCTCTTGCCCTACCACAGGACTTTTCCCTTTGTCATCAAGTATGATGCTCCTAAAACATGTATATTATTATAAACATGTGTATTACAAACAAGTATATTATTTAGCTAACTCTCCTGAAAAGAAATCATCAAATGGTTCTCTTTCATTCATACTAAAATAAATAACCAACCAAGTCCAACAATGACACCTAAACTAAATGATATAAATGCCTTTGTGAACTGGCCTTGGCCTAACTCTCCAACATTATTTGAACTTTCTTGCTCTTACTAATTCTCTCTTACCTGCAGTAACAGCCTACTGCTTTTCTAAATCAATAAAAATACTCCCACTTAATGGTCTTTGCAGTTCTGCCCAAAAATGCTCTTTCTCAAGATATATGTAAGACTTCTTTCCTGCCTTCATTGACGTTTCTCTTCAAAAGGCACTTCCTCAGAGACATATGTGTGTACTTATCGCTCAGTCATGTCCAACCCTTTGTGACCTCACAGACTATAACCTGCCAGGCTCCTCTGTCCATGGGATTTTCCAGGCAAGAATACTGAAGGGGGTTGCCTTTTCCTCCTCCAGGGAATCTTCCCAACCCAGGAATCAAACCCTTCAGAGAGGTACCCTTCACCTATACCATCAAAATTAGAAGCCCCATTAGTCTCTATCCTTTTGTTTTGCTCAGTATTTATCTATAGTACCACTAATACCTAATAGCATGTTATTAATTTATATGTTTAATGTCTATATTCCACAGCAAGAAGGAAGGCCCCATGATAACAGCCACTTCATCAGTTTTATTCACTGTTACATCTCCCGCAAATAAAATGGTGCTTTATACATGGGAGTACTCAAAAATATATACTGAATGTTGAATGCTGAATAATTCATATATCATTGAACTAATAATCCTTTTTATCTGCAGGGCATCTCTACAACCGTTCTTTACCCTCTTACTCATGCTATTGATCCTGTTGGCTGTAACAATAGTATGTAATATTACACATCAATTATAAATAACAATAGAATTAAGGAATATCATTCTTATAAACACTCTACTGTAAACATATTTTCATATATTTCCTAGCATATATGTATAAAAATTTTTTTCCCAGAAATGAAATTGCTGGTTTATAGGATTACATACATGTTCAGCTTTAGGATAATGTTAAATTATTTTCCAAGTGATCAACAAAGGAATGGATAAATAAAATGTATCCACATACAAAAATATTATATCATATGAAAGTAAATGCATTAATGTGATATGCAGACAGTGTAAATGAGTCTTAGGAAAGTTATGATGGATGAGGGGCTTCCCTGGCAGCTCAGGGTAAAGAATTAGCCTGCAGTACAGGAGACCTGGGTTCAGTCCCTGGGTCAGGAAGATCTCCTGGAGAATACAATGGCAACCCACTCTAGTATTCTTGTCTGGAGAACCCCAAGGACAGAGGAGCCTGGCGGGCCGCAGTCCATGGGATCGCAAAGAGTCAGACACAACTGAGCGATAATGCTTCATTTCATGTTGATGAAAATAGGTAAGCCCCCAAAGACTATATATTAATTACACTATGTTTATATAGTTAAACAAAACTAGGTAATCCATGTAATGGTACATACATGTCACAAAGGAATGAAATTTACAAAATCCAAGATAGTATTTAACTGTCTGGGGTGAGGTGGGAAGCAAGAGGATTGATCTGAGTAGCACAGAGATAACTTTGAAAGTATCAGTCATGTTTTAGCTCTTAAGTTGGGTGGTCAATTGTGGATTTATAAGTGTTCATTTTATCTTACATTTCATCAACATTATATGTATTTTTCACATATTCTTTTGTATATATCAAATGTGTGTGTCTGTGTGTTAGTTGCTCAGTTGTAGCCAACTGTTTGTGACCTCATGGACTGTACCCTACCAGGCTCCTCTTTCCATGGGATTCTCTAGGCAAGAATACTGGAGTGGGTTGCCATTCCCTGCTCCAGGGATCTTCCCAACCCAGAGATTGAACCTGCGTCCCCATTTTGCAGGCAGATTCTTTACCATCTGAACCACTGGGGAGCCCATATATTAAATACATCACAATATTTTAAGTGTATAACTTCTAGTTATTAAGCAAAAATTGTGCCTAATAACTCTTCCACATTTAGCTTCTCATTTTATGTATGTGCTGCATGCTCAGTCATTTCTGACTCTTTGCAACCCTATGTTGCAGGCTG
>SJYX01008922.1:48368-71087 GCA_006410675.1 Oreotragus oreotragus
TGTAGGAAAATGTGATACTTCAAAGTTGGTAGTATTAGTTCTTTCTCAACCACAGGAACTGGGTTTCTGACAGTTTTTTTAGTATGAGAATTTGTGAATGAGGAACTTAATGCCCTATGGGAAAAATAAGGCTAGAAGATTAAAGATCTCTAACATCCTTATGAAAACCTATGAATGTTTAAAATAGAAAGTTTATATTCACTAATATAGAACAGTAAAAAAAATCATACAGCAAAAATCAACACAACATTGTGAAACAACTAGCCTCCAATTAAAAAATAAATTTAAAAAATCAAATAAACAAGAACAAATAAAAAGTGAGAAAACATGTGGAGCCTGCTGCTGCTGCTGCTGCTGCTGCTGCTGCTGCTAAGTCGCTTCAGTCGTATCGGACTCTGTGCGACTGCAGAGTCCGACGCCAGGCTCCCCCGTCCCTGGGATTCTCCAGGCAAGAACACTGGAGTGGGTTGCCATTTCCTTCTCCAGGGCATGAAAGTGAAAAGTGAAAGTGAAGTCACTCAGTCGTGTCCAACTCTCAGTGACTCCATGGACTGCAGCCTTCCAGGCTCCTCCGTCCATGGGATTTTCCAGGCCAGAGTACTGGAGTCGGGTGTCCTTGCCTTCTCCGGATGTGGAGCCTAACAACTGCCAAATATTGATTTGAAAGTGAAAGTGTTAGTCGCTGGGTCGTGTCTGACTCTTTGAAACCCTGTGGACTGTAGCCCACCAGGCTCCTCTGTTCATGACATTCTCCAGGCAAGAATACTGGAGTGGGTTGCCATTCCCTTCTCCAGGGGATCTTACCAACGCAGGGAATGAACTTGGGCCTCCTGCATTGATGGTGAATTCTTTACTGTCTAAGCTACCAGGGAAACCCTAAATATTGATTTATATATATTACATTAATGTTCATGAATATTGTTTAAGCAATTTCAATTTACCTTTCTTTGATGATCTTTCATCTCTATTTCAAAATATAAATTTTTGGTTTTGTTGCAGATAATGTTTATAACAGCAGATATTTCCCCCATTTCTATGTTTATCAATATTTAATGAGTATCTGACTTTAAAATCTGAAGCCCATGTTTCCTGTGTCCTATTATAGTCCTAGAGACAAAGTGACTTCACTCTGTTTCAGATTAAGGTCCTTTCTCTCCTCCCCAATCACAAAAAGTAGTTCTCATAGCTGAGTTACTTCAAGCCAAAACATTCTGTCAAGCTCTCTTAAACATCTCAGTTTTTCCTACATATATCATAAGGGAATAAGTGTGTATCTTCTCTCACAGTGACCTTTATCCCAAGGCTCTACTTCTAAAAGTTTAGGCAAAAGTGAAAATAAAGTTTATTGACTAGGGCTTTACCACAGATATCTACAAGGAGGTGTTTGCTTTTCCCTCCAACCCCCATTGGTCACCTCTGGATGGCTAAACCACCAACCAGGGTTCACTGAACAGGCATATAAGGCTTAGAATTTTAACACAGGTGTATTTGCAGCAGTTTGAAACAAGGTTATTGGTAGCAGACACATCTCAGATGCTCTTAAACCTTTAACTTGTTTCTGTGTGCTCAAAACTATTTTCACATTCACCTTGCCTTTTAACCTGCTTTCACTTGGGGCACATATTTCTGACTACTTACTCTTTAGTTGACAGACATTAATGTAAGGTATCAGTAAGTCATTAGTTAGCAGTGATTCTACCAAATGTTGTTGTTCAGTCACAAGATTGTGTCTGATTCTTTGCAACCCCATGGATTGCAGCACACCAGGCTTCCCTCTCCTTCACTATCTCCCCTAGATTGCTCAAACTCATATCCATTGAGTCAGTGGGTGACACCATCCAACCGTCTCATTCTTTGTCATCCCCTTCTCTTCCTGACCTCAATCTTTCCCAGCATCAGGGTCTTTTCCAATGATTCACCTCTACGCATCAGGTGGCAAAAATATGGCAGCTTCAGCTTCAGCATCACTCTTCCGATAACTATTCAGGGTTTGTCTCCTTTAGGATTGACTAGTTTGATTTCCTTGCAGTCCAAGGGACTCTCAAGAGTCTTCTCCAGCACCACGATTCAAAAACATAAATTCTTGGGCATTCAGACTTCTTTATACTCCAACTCTCACATCCATACATGACTACTGGGAAAACCACAGCTTTGACTATAGGGACCTTGTTGGCAAAGTCATGTCTCTGCTTTTTAACACACTGTCTAGGTTTGTCATACGTTTTCTTCCAAGGAGCAAGTATCTTAATTTCATGGCTGCACTCTGTCCCCAGTGATTTTGAAGCCCAAGAAAGTAAAATCTGCCACTATTGCCATTTTTGCCCCATGTAATTGTCACTCTAATCACACTAGGACCAGGGCCTTGTCTAACTCAATGAAACCAAGCCATGCCTGCAGGGCAACCCAAGGCGGGTGGGTCATGGTGGAGATGTCTTACAGAACGTGGTCCACTGGAGAAGGGAATGGCAAGCCACTTCAGTATTCTTGCCTTGAAAACCCCATGAACAGTATGAAAAGGCAAAATGATAGGATATCAAAAGAGAATCTCCCCAGGTCGTTAGGTGCCCAATATGCTACTGGAGATCAGTGGAGAAACAACTCCAGAAAGAATGAAGGGATGGAGCCAAAGCAAAAACAATACCCAGTTGTGCATGTGACTGGTGATAGAAGCAAGATCCGATGCTGTAAAGAACAATATTGCATAGGAACCTGGAATGTCAGGTCCATGAATCAAGGCAAATTGGAAGTGGTCAAACAAGAGATGGCAAGGGTGAACGTCGACATTCTAGGAATCAGCGAACTAAAATGGACTGGAATGGGTGAATTTAACTCAGATGACCATTATATCTACTACTGCGGGCAGGAATCCCTCAGAAGAAATGGAGTAGCCATCATGGTCAACAAAAGAGTCCGAAATGCAGTACTTGGATGCAATCTCAAAAACGACAGAATGATCTCTGTTCGTTTCCAAGGCAAACCATTCAATATCACAGTTATCCAAGTCTATGCCCCAACCAGTAATGCTGAAGAAGCTGAAGTTGAACGGTTTTATGAAGACCTACAAGACCTTGTAGAACTAACACCCAAAAAAGATGTCCTTTTCATTATAGGGGACTGGAATGCTAAAGTAGGAAGTCAAGAAACACCTGGAGTAACAGGCAAATTTGGCCTTGGAATGCGGAATGAAGCAGGGCAAAGACTAATAGAGTTTTGCCAAGAAAATGCACTGGTCATAGCAAACACCCTCTTCCAGCAACACAAGAGAAGACTCTACACATGGACATCACCAGATGGTCAACACCGAAATCAGATTGATTATATTCTTTGCAGCCAAAGATGGAGAAGCTCTATACAGTCAACAAAAACAAGACCAGGAGCTGACTGTGGCTCAGATCATGAACTCCTTATTTCCAAATTCAGACTTAAATTGAAGAAAGTAGGGAAAACCGCTAGACCATTCAGGTATGACCTAAATCAAATCCCTTATGATTATACAGTGGAAGTGAGAAATAGATTTAAGGGCCTAGATCTGATAGACAGAGTTCCTGATGAACTATGGAATGAGGTTCGTGACATTGTACAGGAGACAGGGATCAAGACCATCCCCATGGAAAAGAAATGCAAAAAAGCAAAATGGCTGTCTGGAGAAGCCTTACAAATAGCACTGAAAAGAAGAGAGGCGAAAAGCAAAGGAGAAAAGAAAAGATATAAGCATCTGAATGCAGAGTTCCAAAGAATAGCAAGAAGAGATAAGAAAGCCTTCTTCAGCAATCAATGCAAAGAGATAGAGGAAAACAACAGAATGGGAAAGACTAGAGATCTCTTCAAGAGAATTGGAGATACCAAGGGAACATTTCATGCAAAGATGGGCTCGATAAAGGATAGAAATGGTATGGACCTAACAGAAGCAGAAGATATTAAGAAGAGGTGGCAAGAATACACAGAAGAACTGTACAGAAAAGATCTTCACGACCCAGATAATCATGAGGATGTGATCACTAATCTAGAGCCAGACATCTTGGAATGTGAAGTCAAGTGGGCCTTAGAAAGCATCACTAAGAACAAAGCTAGTGGAGGTGATGGAATTCCAGTTGAGCTGTTTCAAATCCTGGAAGATGATGCTGTGAAAGTGCTGCACTCAATATGCCAGCAAATTTGGAAAACTCAGCAGTGGCCACAGGACTGGAAAAGGTCAGTTTTCATTCCAATTCCAAAGAAAGGCAATGCCAAAGAATGCTCAAACTACCGCACAATTGCACTCATCTCACACGCTAGTAAAGTAATGCTCAAAATTCTCCAAGCCAGGCTTCAGCAATATGTGAACCGTGAACTCCCTGATGTTCAAGCTGGTTTTAGAACAGGCAGAGGAACCAGAGATCAAATTGCCAACATCCGCTGGATCATGGAAAAAGCAAGAGAGTTCCAGAAAAACATCTATTTCTGCTTTATTGACTATGCCAAAGCCTTTGACTGTGTGGATCACAATAAACTGTGGAAAATTCTGAAAGAGATGGGAATACCAGACCACCTAACCTGCCTCTTGAGAAATCTGTATGCAGGTCAGGAAGCAACAGTTAGAACTGGACATGGAACAACAGACTGGTTCCAAATAGGAAAAGGAGTACGTCAAGGCTGTATATTGTCTCCCTGCTTATTTAACTTATATGCAGAGTACATCATGAGAAACGCTGGACTGGAAGAAACACAAGCTGGAATCAAGATTGCCGGGAGAAATATCAATAACCTCAGATATGCTGATGACACCACCCTTATGGCAGAAAGTGAGGAGGAGCTAAAAAGCCTCTTGATGAAAGTGAAGGAGGAGAGCGAAAAAGTTGGCTTAAAGCTCAACATTCAGAAAACGAAGATCATGGCATCCGGTCCCATCACTTCATGGGAAATAGATGGGGAAACAGTGGAAACAGTGTCAGACTTTATTTTTTTGGGCTCCAAAATCACTGCAGATGGTGACTGCAGCCATGAAATTAAAAGACGCTTACTCCTTGGAAGAAAAGTTATGACCAACCTGGATAGTATATTCAAAAGCAGAGACATTACTTTGCCGACTAAGGTCTGCCTAGTCAAGGCTATGGTTTTTCCTGTGGTCATGTATGGATGTGAGAGTTGGACTGTGAAGAAAGCTGAGCGCTGAAGAATCGATGCTTTTGAACTGTGGTGTTGGAGAAGACTCTTGAGAGTCCCTTGGACTGCAAGGAGATCCAACCAGTCCATTCTGAAGGAGATCCACCCTTGGATTTCTTTGGAAGGAATGATGCTAAAGCTGAAACTCCAGTACTTTGGCCACCTCATGCGAAGAGTTGACTCATTGGAAAAGACTGTGATGCTGGGAGGGATTGGGGGCAGGAGGAGAAGGGGACGACCGAGGATGAGATGGCTGGATGGCATCACGGACTTGATGGACGTGAGTCTGAGTGAACTCCGGGAGATGGTGATAGATAGGGAGGCCTGGCGTGCTGCGATTCATGGGGTCTCAAGGAGTCTGACACGACTGAGCGACTGAACTGAACTGAAATTACCATGAAGAGATTGGACCAGATGCCATGATCTTTGGTGTTTTTTTTGTTTGTTTGTTTGTTTTTGTTTTTGTTTGTTTGTTTGTTTTAATTTGTTAAGTTACAGTAGCAACAATGAAGTAATTTCTGAGGCTAGTTCCACCACAACTGAGGTTGGTCCATATCAGTGTCTTGCAATACAGCCACTGTAAACTCTTTTCCATGCATTTAAAAAATAAACAGATTCCAGCACTGTTCAGAGAGAGAGTGACAGTGATAGAGAGAGAACACTAGAATTATATCAGCTGTGCCTAAATTTGCAAGCTCACATTATGATCATTCTGAGGTGACTTTCTCTTGATACAAAATATCAACTAGCCGTCCAGTTATTGCATATATGTTCCATGAAGTAGGGTGAAAGAAGGATAAATAATGCTTGTTTACTCTCTTTTAGCATTTAAAGGGAGAATTAAAATATTTTGCAGTTACCTTATTTGCCGTTTTGGACAGTTTAATATTAAAATAGGCCTTGAATTTGTGATTCAATCTTAGTCTTCTCAGAGTTCAGTTACTCAGTCATGTCCAACTCTTTGTGACTCCAGAGACTATAGCCCACCAGGCTCCTCTGTCCATGGAATTTTCCAGGCAAGAATATTGGGGTAGATTCCAATGTCTTACTCCCGGGGATTTTCCCAACCAAGGGACAGAACCTGTGCCTCACGCATCTCCTGCATTGGCAGGCAAGTGCTTTACCACTAGCGCCACCTGGGAAGTTTTAAAACAAATTTCCAGCAGCAATATTTTCACCACATTCTCAAGCCAATTCCAAACCTTATTCTTGAATTAAATTGTATTTGATAGGGACACAATATTGTTGCTAAACCTCTAGTCACATACCCCAAAGAATTGTTTTAGTTTAACTGGTCCTTTTTTACTAGTCTTTTGTAATTCACCATTTGTTCTTCAGAATATATCTACTATTCAGTTATTTATTCTGTATCCTTGAAAAGCATTGTTTTCTCACCAAGTTTCTTTTTAATTAATCTTTTTTCCTTCCTTGAAAAAATGTATCTTCCCAACTAATATCTTAAATAACACATGATTTTTCATTTATCAAACATGCTATATCTCAAAACTAAGTAGAAACAGAATAAGCATATCCCTGAAAAATCAATCATTCTGTGACCCATTTTAAAATAGCCACATATGAGCACTTATCATACCTACTAACAAATGGTTTTCTTGTTTTCTCTAAAATATAGCTTCATTTAAGTGAAAGGAAGTTTGTAAATAGAAATTTCATAAGTAGCTATGTTTCTCTACTTAAAAATAATTAATTGGTGGTATTAGGAATATTTTACCTGCAGCATTGAAAAAAGTCAACTAAGAAAGGCTTAAGTAATAAAGATGTAAAATTGTCTCCCATTGCAAGAAGCACAGAAGAGCAAGTTGAGATGCAGCTGTTCAGTGCCACCATCAGGGATCCAGGGTCTTTATGTTTTTCTTTTCTACTATCTTTGGTACATCGATTCATGCACATCTTATTGCCAAACCTCACAGAGACAGAATGGTTGCTGAAGCTCCATTCAGCATGTTGAGATCAAGGTGGGAAAAAGGAAGGAGAGTACAAAGCAATAAGATCTGTCTCTTTTATTAAAAAATTTAAGAAAAAGCAGATTTCTTTTTAAAAATATGTGACATGATTATTTCTACTCATAAAGAAGGCTGAGAAAAAAAATATTAACTGTCACTGACTCTGTATTGACAAAAGAGATTGAAAGGGAAGTTGGCCTATAATCAAAACACCCTTCCACAGTAGTATTAAAAAGTAATTTAATAATTAATCTGTCAGAAATATCACAAAATGTAAGTTTCCTTAATAGAATTCATTATTATAAGATAATATATTTTTATAATACAAATTTGTTGTAAAAATGATGCATTTTAAGTGCCTTAAATAGGATTTATTATTATAAAGAGTAGTACATTTTTATAATACAATGTATTACATCTTTACTTATTACCTCACAACTGATGATTTTGCAATGACAGAAGCTTATGTTAATCTTTGTCTAGTCTATCTATGGGGCTTCCCTGATGGCTCAGACGGTAAAGAATCTGTCTATAAAGTCACACGGTAAAGAATCTGTCTATAAAGTGGGAGACGTGGGTTTGATCCCTGGGTTGGGAAGATCTCCTGGAAAAGGAAATGGCAACCCACTCCAGTATTCTTACCTGAAGAAATCAGGGACAGAGGAGCTTGGCAGGCTACAGTCCATGAGGTCACAAAAAGTCAGATCTGACTAAGCACAGCCTATATATGTTATATTAAGGTAAAAATTAATAATTATGAATATGCAGATACATGAAGCCCAAAACAGGGAGTAGAAAGGGAGTATTGCAGAAGAGCTTCAATTTAGCAGTCAGTATTAAAATATTGAGCTTTAAAAATATGTAAAGATACCAAAGGAGACTTTAAAGCTTTCAGAAAATTTAGTCAACCTAGTAGATTATTTAAATATACTGATTATCAATGATGCATTCCAACTTTGTATAGGCCAGATTTGAATGTAAATGTTTTGAAAGTAGTAATTAGTGCCTAAATTTTGTAAGAATAAAAGAATCCATTGCTCCAAAGGACTCTGCGAGTTAACATCATTTTTCTTAAGATGATTTCTTAATAATCTTCATTGTTCATACTCCTTGGCTTATTTAGAGCATCTCTGCTATTGAGCGGAGAAGGCAATGGCACCCCATTCCAGTATTCTTGCCTGGAAAACCAGGAGGAGCCTACAAGGTTGCAGTCCATGGGGTTGCTGAGCGGCGGACACGACTGAATGACTTCACTTTCACTTTTCACTTTCATGCCCTGGAGAAAGAAATGGCAACCCACTCCAGTGTTCTTGCCTGGAGAATCCCAGGGACAGGGGAGCCTGGTGGGCTGCCATCTATGGGGTCCCAGAGTCGGACATGACTNGGACACGACTGAATGACTTCACTTTCACTTTTCACTTTCATGCCCTGGAGAAAGAAATGGCAACCCACTCCAGTGTTCTTGCCTGGAGAATCCCAGGGACAGGGGAGCCTGGTGGGCTGCCATCTATGGGGTCCCAGAGTCGGACATGACTGAAGTGACTTAGCAGGAGCAGCTACTATTGAGTAATCCACTAAATCACTTTAATTTGTATGTAGTGCCTTTTGAGATAATTGTTACATTATTTTTCTTGATATTGAGACTTTTTTCACTTTCTTTTAACATAAATCCAGAGAATCAATAAAATAGGTACTGATATTAGAATAACAACATACAGATACAAAAGCAACTTAAAAAATAAAACTTTTCATATGTGAAATTTGAGGGTTTATTTGCTGGGTTTAATCAATTTCAAAATCAGAATTACTTGATTGCATGACACTTAGATGATGATGGAAGTGTCCAGATGATAAATAGGAAGAAATTACTAGGGGCGTGTGTGGTGCATGCATACGTTCCTCATTTATTGATCATTTTCAGACAAACTCATTAGTTCTGTTTTAACTCAAATTTATCACTTGAGATGTGAAATAACCAATCACCAATCATATACCCACTTCTAAAATGCTAAGAGATCTGTATCTGCAGCTTTCTATATTATTATATCAAACTAAATGTGAGCTAAGTTGTATCGGATGACTCTTGGTGAAGGTAAAGTAGAAAATTCACTGGAGTTTTTAAATATTCACTAGGGTATCATGTGTTACCTTAGACTCTAATAAAGCTCTTTACACATTTATAAAACATTTTGCTTCTTTTGGGGAATTTAACCAATTAATAAAATCAAACTATCTCCAAGACTTTTCCAGGGAAGATGACTTATGATAATTATATATGTGTTAGTATTTTTTTGCATAAAAACCACACTTTGGTTTCTATTGTTAACCATCCTTATGCTCCATTAAAAGTGGGAGATGCCTGAATACATCTTCAAAAAAATCAAAGAACCTTAGAAGGAATAAGAAGTGAGTTGGGAAGAATGGATTGGAGTTACAAACAGTACTAAAAGGTAATCATTTCAGGTGACACTCCTAATATAGACAGATAGCATTTGAAATAGTAAAGAAGAGAAGAAGATGTGAGTAGACAGTGCCCAGGGTGAGAACATTAAATGACTGGAAGCCATTTGGACGATAAGAAAAATTAAAGCAGATACGAATATAGAGGAACAGGCAAAGGTACCAAAGCTCATTGATGAGAAGAGCTAGAGCTAAAAATGACTAGTGTTGATTTTTAATTTCAGAAGACCTACTAAAAAAGGATGAGAACAGTCAAGAGACACAGATTTAGGTGTCTAGAAATCTCTACGTGCTAAACCACTTTCTAGGCAATACAAAAACATTTTGCATTTTGCAATCTTTGTCTTCCCTTTTCATGATTAACGTGCTATGCTTGGTTGCTCAGCTGTGTCTGACTCTTTGCGACCCCATGGACTGTACCTCTCCTGGCCCCTCTGTCCGTGGAGATTCTCCAGGCAAGAGTACTGGAGTGGGTTGCCATGCCCTTCTCTATGGGATCTTCAAAATCCAGGGATCAAACCCAGGTCTCCTGCATTGCAGGAGGATTCTTTACTGTCTGAGCCACCAGGGAAACCCTCCATGATTAAAATTTTCTCTAATATTACTTTGTAAAGCATTTTTTTGAAGATTCAAGCTTTGTTTTATTTTTTTTTTTAACCTGACACTTAAGCCAGGAAGAATATGGCAAGCAAAGTTCCTTAAATTTTGGTACACTTTTGTCTACATAGCACATAGGTAATTGGGAAAGATAGCTCAAGAGGAGAGTTACAGTCAAGGAAAGTAAAGAAGAAAATTTAAAAGTGTGCAAGTAAAATGATTAGTTGAACATCTGCCACATTAATAACGATAAATACAAATTTAAGCATAGAGAACAGTACAAGTTGCTAGTGATCCCCCTCATGAACTCTCCTTGGATTTTTCTTATAAGCTTGGAAAGGCAAGGCTCTTGAGGAAGAACTCGGGAAATAGCCATACAAAATTTTGATTTTGCAAGTGGGTCTATAGAACAGAGAGAGAGAGAGCAATAAATCAAACTCATCTCAATAATGGCTTTGAATAGGTCAAATGGATTGTAATTGACATGTAATAAACTATCTAGTTAAGGTGTTCAATTTTACAAGTTTTGGCAGATGTGTATGCCTGAGAAACCATCACCACAATCAAGAAAGTGGACATATCAGTCATTCCTCATCACCCTTAATAATCACTCCTTCCCAATCTTTATCATCGCCAGGTGTCTGTGTATATGCTTTCTCTCATGATAGATTAGTTTTGATAGCCTAAATTTTTTTGATAAGTGAAATAATACAATCGATGTTTGATTTTGTTTGATTTCTTTCACTCAGAAAAATTATTTTGAATTTCATCCATGTTGTTGCACAAGTTCATTACTTTATATTGTTGAACAAATATTGCATGGATATATCACAAGTTGCCTGTCCTTTCACCTATTGATGGACATGTCAGCAGTTTCTAGTTTGGCACTATTATAGCTAAAGCTGTTGTGAACAATGTGCCATGTACATAGTTGTGTCTGACTCTTTATAATTCCATGGACCAGCATGCTGCGCACTTCAGTCCATGGGATGCTCCAGGCAAGAATACTGACGTGGGTTGCCATTTTCTCCTCCAGGGCATCTTCTCAACTCAGGAATTGAATCCATTTCCCCTGTGTCTCCTGCATTACAGGTGGATTCTTTACTCAGTGAGTCATTGGAGAACACTAATGTACAAGTATTTGATTGGACATAGGTTTTTATTTCTCTTGGGCAAATACCTACGAGGGAATGACTGGATCATATGACGATATATTAAACTTTTAAATAAAATGTCAAATTGGTTTTCACTATCCTTGTGCCAATTTACACTCTTAACAATTTATACTCTGTAAGAATTCCAATTTCTTCATAGTCTCATGAATCCTTGGTATGGCCATTCTTTTTAGCATTAGTCGTTTTCATGTGTCAATATATAGTGTTATCTCATTGTGGTTTTAATTTTCATTTTCCTGATAATTAAAGATGTTGAACATCTTTACTTACACTATTTTATCATCTGTGCATCTTCTTTGGTAACATTTTCATCCAAACTTTTGTCTAAATTTTTGAGTTATTTATATTCTTATAGTTGGATTTTAAGAGTTCTCTCTATAGTCAAGACATGAATTTTTTATCATGTAGATGCTTTCCAAATACTTTCTTTCAGCCTCTGTCTCATTTTTCATTCTCTTAACAATGTCTGTCAAAGAGCAGATCTTTTTCATTGCAATGAAGTCCAATTTATCATTATTATTTTTAATGAATTATGTTTTCATTGTCATATTTTAGAACTATTTGCCTAATCCAAAGTCAGAAATGTCTCTCCTGTTTTCGTCTAGAGCTTTTGCAGTTTTAAGTTTATAGTTCATTTTAAATTAATTTTTGTGTATGGTACAAGGTATGGATTGGAGCTCACATTTTTGCATATGAATATCGAATTATTTTAGCACCATGTGTTTAAAAGAATACATTTTCTTGTCTAAATTACCTTAGGATCTTTCTCAAAATTGAGGCCTTTTTAAAGGTTTGGTGCTATTAATAAATTAACCTGTATAATTTCATTGATATATTTGTATTTTTCTGTATCACTATAACACTTTCTGTATTATGATGACTTTATAAAAAGCCTGAACTCAGGTAGTGTTAGTCTTAGAACTTCGATTTTCTTCTTTAAAATTGTTTTGACTATTCTGAATCCTTACAATTTCCATTTAAACTTTAAAATCAGGTTACCAACTTCTATAAAAACACTTGGTAATATTTGAATTGTACTCACTAGATCAATTCACCCAAATTCACATCTTAATATTATGTCTCTTGACTCATAAATATGATACATCTCTCCAATTATTTAATTATTCTTTAATTTCTTTCAGTACTATTTTATAGTTTTCAGTGTTCGGATCTTGTACATAATTTTGTCAGGTTTACTCCTAAGTATTTCAATTTTTACCTATTATTAAGGATAATTTAAATTTTTTACTTTTGATTGTGTTTAGTATATAGAAATACTATTGATTATTGTATGTCAGTCCTATGCCCTGCAACCATTCTAAACTATCTCAATAGTTTTATTAACATATTACTATATTTTATCAAATTTCTAAATAGAAGAGCATGTTGTCTATGAATAAGTGTTTAGATTTCTTAAACGTTTGTGAGTTCACTTTAAATGTAGGATAGGAACTTCCTTTCAAAGTTAAATAAAAGTCATAATAGTGAACATTGAGGTCATGGTGCTAATCTTAGGGAAAATACCTTCCATCTTTCATCATTAAGCTGATATTAGTTGGGAGTTTTTGGTAGGTGACCTGAACAGGTTGAGAATATTCCTTGTATTCCTAGTTTGTTGAGAGTTTTTATCAGAAATCAATATTGCAGTTTGTCAAATGCTTTTTCTGCATTGACTGGGATGGCAATCCATTCTTAAATAATGTTGAATTTGGTTTGTTCAGTTTTTATTTAGAATATTTACATCTATGATCATGAAGGATGTTGTTTTGTACATTTTGTGTGTATGTGTATTATTTTGGTGTTGGAGAAGACACTTGAGAGTCCCTTGGACTGCAAGGAGATTCAACCAGTCCATCTTAAAGGACATCACTCTTGGGTGTTCTTTGGAAGGACTGATGTTGAAGCTAAAACTCCAATACTTTGGCCACTTGATACAAAGAGCTGACTTGTTTGAAAAGACCCTGATGCTGGGAAAGATTGGGGGCAGGAGGAGAAGGGGATGACAAAGGATGAGATAGTTGGATGGCATCACCAACTCAGTGAACATGGGTTTGGGTAGACTCTGGCAGTTGCTGACGGATAGAGGCCTGGCATGCTGCAGTTCATGGCATTGCAAACGGTCAGACATGACTGAGCGACTGAACTGAACTGAATGCTGACTTCACAGAATGAATTGAATGCATTCCTTCCTCCTCAATAATCTGGAAAATTTTTATGTGAAATTAATGTTATTGCTTCCTGAAGAATGGGATATAATTCACCAGTGAAGCCATCTGGGCCTGGCATTTTCTTTGTGGTAAAGTTTTAAGCATGATTTCAAATTTTAAAAAGATGTATGATTGTTTATTTTTTCTAGAGAAATATTTGACAGCATTGAGGAGCTGCCCCATGTCCAAGGTCAAATGAACCAGTAAGATGGTTCAGTTCAGTTCAGTCACTCAGTCATGTCTGACTTTTTGCGACCCCATGAATCACAACATGCCAGCCTTCCCTGTCCATCACCAACTCCCGGAGTTCACTCTGACTGACATCCATCGAGTCAGTGATGCCATCCAGCCATCTCATCCTTGGTCGTCCCCTTCTCCTCCTGCCCCCAATCCCTCCCAGCATCAGAGTCTTTTCTAATGAGTCAACTCTTCACATGAGGTGGCCAAAGTACTGGAGTTTCAGCTTCAGCATCATTCCTTCCAAAGACATCCCAGGGTTGATCTCCTTCAGAATGGACTGGTTGGATCTCCTTGCAGTCCAAGGGACTCTCAAGAGTCTTCTCCAACACCACAGTTCAAAAGCATCAATTCTTTGGCGCTTAGCCTTCTTCACAGTCCATCTCTCACATCCATACATGACCACTGGGAAGACCATAGCCTTGACTAGATGGACCTTAGTGGGCAAAGTAATGTCTCTGCTTTTGAATATGCTATCTAGGTTGGTCATAACTTTTCTTCCAAGGAGTAAGCGTCTTTTAATTTCATGGCTGCAGTCACCATCCACAGTGATTTTGGAGCCCAAAAAATAAAGTCTGACACTATTTCCACTGTTTCCCCATCTATTTCCCATGAAGTGGTGGGACTGGATGCCATGATCTTCATTTTCTGAATGTTGAACTTTAAGTCAACTTTTTAACTCTCCTCTTTCACTTTCATCAAGAGGCATTTTAGTTCCTCTTTACTTTCTGCCATAGGGTGATGTCATCTGCATATCTGAGGTTATTGATATTTCTCCCGGCAATCTTGATTCCAGTCTGTGCTTCCTCCAGCCCAGTGTTTCTCATGATGTACTCCGCATATAAGTTAAATAAGCGGGGTGACAATAGGAGGCACAAATTCACATTTAGAATCAAACTCCATTCCCACCAGAGACACTCAGAGGGCTCAAACAATCCTCATGTGCACCAGGACCCAGGGACCCCACAGAGACTGAGACAGAACTGTGTTTGAACATCTACTGTGGAGGTACGGATCGGCAGTGGACTGCCATAGGGACAGGGGCCCTGGATGCAGCAGACTTGGGTATGGCATAAGCCCTCTTAGAGCTTCCCTTGTGGCTCAGCTGGTAAAGAATCTGCCTGCAACATGGGAGACCTGGGTTCAATCCCTGGGTTGGGAAGATCCCCTGGAGAAGAAAAAGTCTACCCACTCCAGTATTCTGGCCTGGAGAATTCCATGGACTGTATAGTCCATGGTGTCACAAAGAGTTGGACACAACTGAGTGACTTTCACTTCACTCAGAGTAGGTCGCCATTAACCCCACCACACAACTACCAGACTTAAACATGACTGGGAAAAAGACTCTTGGAGGGCACAAGCAGAACCTTGTGTGCACTAGGACCCAGGAGAAAGGAGCAGTGACCCCACAAGAGACTGACCCAGACTCGACTGTGAGTGTCCAGGAGTCTCCAGTGGAGGCGTGGGTTGATGGTGGCCTGCTGCAGGGTTGGGGGCAGTGAGTGTAGCAGTACATGCATGGGACCTCCTGAAGGAGGTCACCATTATCTTCATTACCTCCACCATAGTTTGGCCCCAGGTAAATGGCAGGGAGGGAACACAGTTCCACCCATCAACAGAAAATTGGATTAAAGATTTACTGAACATGGCCCCACCCATCAGAACAAGATCCAGTTTCTCTCTCAGTCGTCTCTCCTGACTGATAAGTAGTTTATGAAAGCTTCTGCATCAGAGGGCAGACAGACTGAAAACCACAATCACAGAAAACTAACCAATCTAATGACACAGACCACAGCCTTGTCTCACTCAATGAAACTATGAGCCATGCCTTGTGGGGCCACCCAAGATGGATGGATCATGGTGGAGAGTTCTGATAAAATATGGTCCACGGGAGAAAGGAATGACAAACCACTTCAGTATTCTTGCCTTGAGAACCCCATGAACAGTATGAAAAGGCAAAAAGATAGGACACTGAAAGACCCCGTGTCGATAGGTGCCCAATATGCTACTGGAGATCAGTGGACAAATAACTCCAGAAAGAATGAAGAGACATAGCCAAAGCAAAAACAACCCCCAGTTGTGGATGTGACTGGTGATGGAAGCAAGGTCCAATGCTGTAAAGAGCTATACTGCATAGGAACCTAGAATGTTAGGTCCATGAATCAAGGCAAACTGGAAGTAGTCAAATAGGAGATGACAAGAATGAACGTTGGTATTTTAGGAATCAGTGAACTAAAATGGACTGGAATGGATGACTTTAACTCAGATGACCATTATATCTACTACTGTGGGCAGGAATCCCTTAGAAGAAATGGAGTAGCCAATATAGTATACAAAAGAGTCCGAAATGCAGTACTTGGATGCAATCTCAAAAACGACAGAATGATCTCTGTTCATTTCCAAGGCAAACCATTCAATATCATGAAAATCCAAGGCTGTGCTCTGACCAGTAATGCTGAGGAAGCTGAAGTTGAACGATTCTATGAAGACCTACAAGACCTAGAATTAACACCCAAAAAGATGTCCTTTTCATTATTGGGGACTGGAATGCAAAGATAGGAAGTCAAAAAACACTTGGAGTAACAGGCAAATTTGACCTTGGAATACAGGGCAAAGGCTCATAGAATTTTGCCAAGAGAATGCACTGGTCATAGCAAACACCCTCTTCAGAAACAGACTGGTTTCAAATAGGGAAAGGAATATGTCAAGGCTGTATATTGTCACCCTGCTTACTTCACTTATGCAGGGTACATCATGAGAAATGCTGGGTTGGATGAAGCACAAGCTGGAATCAAGGTTGCCAGAAGAAATATCAATAACCTCGGATATGCAGATGACACCACCCTTATGGTAGAAGGCAAAAAACTAAAGAACCTTTTGATGAAAGTTAAAGAAGAGAGTGAAAAAGCAGGTTTAAAACTCAGCATTTAAAAAATGAAGACCATGGCATCCAGTCCCATCACCTCATGGGAAATAGATGGGGAAGCAAGTGGAAACAGTGGCTGACTTTATTTTTCTGGGCTCCAAAATCACTGCAGATGGTGACTGCAGCCATGCAATTAAAAGATGCTTACTCCCTGGAAGGAAAGTTATAACCAACCTAGACAGCATATTAAAAAGCAGAGACATTACTTTGGCAACAAAGGTCCATCTAGTCAAGGCTATGGTTTTTTTCAGTGGTCATGTATGGATGTGAGAGTTGAACTATAAAGAAAGCTGAGCACAGAATTGATGCTTATGAACTGTGTGGTATTGGAGAAGACTCCTGAGAGTCCCTTGGACAGCAAGAACATCCAACCAGTCGATTCTAAATGAGATCAGTCCTGGAAGGACTGATTTGAAGCAGAAACTCCAATACTTTGACTCATTTGAAAAGACCCTGATGCTGGGAAAGACTGAAGGCAGGAGGAGAAGGTGATGACAGAGGATGAGATGGCTGGATGGCATCACCAACTCAATGGACATGAGTTTAGGTAGGCTCCAGAAGTTGTTGATGGACAGGGAGGCCTGCCGTGCTGCAGTTCATGGGGTGGCAAAGATTCAGACACGACTGAGTGACTGAACTGAACTGAACTGAGTTATCATTTTTGATGCTCTTGATTTATTTGTCTAGATCCACATTCTCATCACATTTTATCTCCTTTCTTCCTGAGAAACTTTGAGATTTCTTCTGTTGTGGATCTGCTAGTGAATGAATTCTTTCTGCTATTTTTATGTCTACAAAAGTTTTTATTTTGACTTTATTTTTTAAATATATGTTTCTTAGGTATAGAATTCTAAATTAACAGGTCTGGGGAGATGTTTTGTGCTTCAAAGAGGAACTTTAGTGCTTCAAAGATGTTTTTCCTATCTTCTACTTGTGTTGTTTCTGGTGAGAAACTTCTGTCTTTATCCTTGCTTTTTTGCATGTAACGTGTCCTTTTACTTCTGTATGCTTTTAAAATTTCCTGTTTATTACTAGTTTTAAGAAATTTTGATTTTGATTTTCATGTAATTCTCTACCTTTCTTGTTTCTTGGGTTCATTGAGCTTCTTGCATCTATTGGTTTATAGTTTTAATCAAATTTGAAAAATTATTGTGTACCATTTCTTAAAATATTTTCTTTCCTTTCACCTTTTTTGAACTCAGTTGCATGTACAATAGGCTGCTTGAAATTGCTACTTAACTGTTGATGAGCTATTCATTTTTTAAAACTGGGATTTCTTTTGTTTCATTGTGGAAAGTTTCTGTTACTATGCCCTCTGGCTCACTAATTTTTTTTTCTGTAATTTTCTTCTGTAAACTGAAAATTAAAAAAATTAAAATAAATCCAGTTTCGTTTTCATCTCAAACAGTTTTAATTTCTAGCAGTTTGATATCCATATCTCTACTTTTTTTTTTTAAACATGAAGAATACAGCTATAATAGTGGTTTTAATGTTTCTGTCCTTCCCTGCTAATTCTGACATTTATGTCAGTTCTGGATCAGTTACAAATGACTAGTTTTACTCTTTGTTATGTGTCTTGTTTTGTTTGTTTGTTTTCATTTTTTGCATGCCTGGTAATTTGGGGTTGGATACTATACAGGATGAATTTAAGATTTTGAATGCTGAACATTTCCTATTTCTGTAAATATGTTTGAGCTTTCTTAAAAAAGTATAGTTATTTAGAAATAGCTTGATACCTTTGGGTCTGCCTTTTAAGATTTGTGTGGCAGAGCAGAAGAAATGATAGTTTGGGTCTAATTAATTCCCACTACAGAAGCAAGACTTTTCTGAGTATTCTAATTAATGCCCATGCATTGTTATGAGAGTCTTCAGTCTGCTGATAGGAATAGGCCCTATTCTCAACTTTGAAAGGTTCTTTCATTGTCCTTGTACAAGTTGATTTGAAATTTTAAAGTGCATCTTTTGTGCCCAAAACTATCAAGAAAGAAGTTGCTATGTTCATAATAAAATAAAGAGTTCTTGGCCTGTTACCAGCTTATTCTTAACATCTGTAAAGCCCACATACTATTCGTATAAATAATAAAAGTTTTATATAGATCTAATGAACTCCTAAATACACTTAAATATACTGTATTATAATCATCCATCTTGATAAATAAGCTCCCATAAAAATCTGAAAGCCCAAGTTTAAAAGTGTTTATCAAAGTTCTCAGAATTCAGGGAACTTCCCTGGTGATCTAGTGGCTAAGATTCTGAGCTCCCGATGCAGAGGGTCTGGGTTCAATCCTTGGTCAGGGAACTAGACCCAGAACTAAAGATTCTGCATGCCCGGCTTCCCTGGTGGTCCAGTAGTTAAGAGTTCTCCTGGCAGTGCAAAGAATATGGGTTAAACCCCTCATCGGGGAGGATCTCACATTTCGAGAAGCAACTAAGCCTGTGTACTGCAACTACTGGACCAGTGCTCTAGAACTTGGGAGATGCAACTATTAAAGCCTGCTTGCCCTAGAGCCCATCTTCTGCCACAAGAGAAGCCACGGCAATGAAAAGCCTATGCACCACAACTACAGAGGGACCCCCACTAGGCTCGACTAGAGAAAGCCCAATAGCAACAAAGACTCAGCACTGCCAAAATAAATAAATCTTAAAAAAAAAAATTCCTGCGTGCCACAATGAAGATCAAAGATCCCGTGTACTACATTAAGACCTGGTATAGCCAAATGAATACTTTTTTTTTTTTTTTAAGATTTCAGAATTCATTGCAGGGAGGTGATGGCTGAGTGAGGAGGACCAACCCTCAGTCTTTCAACTCTGCCCAGTTGTTCTTCTCTACCAATCTGCATCTCCCACCCCTGTTTCTTCCAACCCTGGACTTTGCCTTATCCAGCAAGGAGTTTCATGCCCAAGTGTTTGCAGCCAACCTACATCAAACTGTGCATATCTTCTGCAGGCAGCAACTCTTTGGGTGCTCCTCAGGTTTGGAGGTGCATAAACAAAGTCTTCACAGGTGGCTCAGTGGGTAAGGAATCTGCCTGCAATACAGGAGACACAGGCAGACACAAGTTCGATTGCTGGCTGGGGAAGATCCTCTGGGGAGGGCATGGCAGCCCACTCCAGTATTTTTGCCTGAAGAGTCCCATAAAGAGAGAGCTAAAGTCCAGAACCTGTTGAGCTAAAGTCCATGGGGTCACAAAGAGTCAGACATGACTGAGCACACTTGATGGGAAAGATTCTTCTCCAGCTTTAAAATTCTAAGAATCTCTAACGTAGTGACAGTGGGTCTATCATTTTCCAGTACAAGTGGTTACTATCTCTCATAAATACAAGCTTAGCTTCCATAATGAAAATCAATCTTTCCTTTCTAAATTATTTATCAGTCCAACTATCATACTTACATGGCAATTTTGATCACACTGTTAAATATTATTTAAGTCATTTCTGTTTTAGAGGATAATAAAATTGTCGGTTTTTTTTTTTTAACTTTTAAGGGGCACAGTTATAAAACCTTCACCTTGATGCCAGCCTGCATGTGTGTACACTCAGTCCTGTCCAATTCTTTGCGAACCCGTGGACTTTAGCTCACCAGGGTTCTCTGCCCATGGGATTTCCCTGGCAAGAATACTGGAGTGGGTTGCCATTTCTTTCTCCAGGGGATCTTCCTGACCCAGGGATTGAACCTGCATCTCTTGTGTCTCCTGCACTAGCAGGAGGAATTTTTACCACTACACCACCTGGGAAGCCCACTCACCTTGATGACACATCATCTTTTAGAGGTTCCCAGCTGCCATTGAATGCACACATTCTTGCATAATGCAAGAATGATGGGAAGAAAGGAGGCCTTTTTGTTACTTTCCATAAAGGAAGCAAAATGGAGATTGTAGAAGTTAAAAGGAAGCCAGATGTATGATTTATTTAGTTTTATTCTGAACCTAACCTCACTGAAACAGGTTTCATAGATTTGTTTCCGTGACTCATATTACGAATACTCACCTTTTCTTTTTTTCTCTGAATGCCAGAGTACCATCTCCCTGTGCCTTTAACAAGTATGCATTAGTCACATTAGTCACCTGTTCAAAGGAGCCAGCACACTCTGTTTTCCTCCTTATCCTTAATTAGTCAGAAAGCTTGCTTCCACAGCATTGAGTTCCTTCTCCTCAGCTCTTCAAAAAGGTTGCCTAATGGTAAAGCATTTTAATTTTTCTTTTTTAAATAATTCGTGATTTTAACTTTAGCCTTCTGGCCTCTCTATTTATCATGGCTGAACTCTGCTCTTCTTGTTGCAAGGAAGGTTTTCTACTGTTTCATATTTCCATCTTTCTTAAAAATAATAACATTGTTCTATAAAGCATCTAATGTTCTCACTGGGCAAATGGAAAGAATCTCACATCACCCCAAAACACATTCTTCCCAGCAGAAAGTATATAAATGGACTCTAAGCAACATCACACATTCACCTATGTGTGATTTCCTTTAAATGCATTCTGCCTCTTTCATATAGTCGCCTGCCATTTTTACTGTATTGCAGTCAGAAGGTTTAAAGGCATTCCTTTTAAATATCTTGAAAGTTTTCCATTGATAAGAAAAGGTAGTGAAAGCACTTTTAAGTGAACAGTAACACACACATCACAAATCAGGCATTTTGATACCATCTAGGTTCACACCATGTGATATAGGAACTCCAGTGATTGTCATTTAGCTGGGATTCTAAACTGTGTAGAAGGGCTATGGGGGGAATTCAGGAAGTGTTGTTACAGTTATTCACTAGGTCATAGGTTGTATTGTGTGTATACGTGCGTACATGCAAAGAGTGTGTGTGTGAGTGACAGGGAATGAAAGTGATCTAAATGCAAAATATTTAACCATGGCTTATTTGCAAAAATAAACCAGGAAAAAATTGCAAATGTTTATTAACTAAAGAAAATTTATCCTTTTATAAGGATGCCACATAATTAGCTATTCATTTACAGTGTATTTTTGAAAGAAATTAGTTCACCTTTCCCAGGGAGAACATTTTATGTTCTCCATTCTATTTCACTTGGTTTAAAACACCACAGAAATTGATACCAATAAGAGGTGAATGTAGGCACACACCAGCAGCAAAGATTACTGTCTGAAGATTGAACAGGAGGGAACTGGATTTGAAATCAAAGACCTGACATTGATCAAGTCTTTGTTAGTCTTGGACAAAGGTTTACACACATCTTCTCATTTTTCCTCTGGGTCTGAGTGCAGCATGAGGTAAAAGGAGACAATGCCAGATTGTGAGGGTGGAGGAGAGGAACATCCACACCTCTGCAGAGTGAACCATGCATCTGCTCTCTCTGCTCTGCCCTTTTTTTCAAAGAGAAGAAAGACAGGTCTAGCAAAGCTGACCAAAAGTTTGAAGACTTTAAAGTTTTACATGGTTTCAGTAGTCCTGAACAGCCTAGATGTACTTTGCAGACATATCTTAAAATAGGAAGAGAGTACAGAAAAGAGTGGATTGAGAGGTGTTGATTACATTTCATTAAGCTGTAAAGGCAAGTTGTTACATGCTTTTCTTCCTCTGTGTTTGTTCTTTTATTTTTTTTTATTAACTCTTTATTTGAACTCCCAAACATGAACCACCCCCCACCTCCCACCCCATATCATCCCTCCAGATCATCCCCATGCACCAGCCCCAAACATCCTGCATCCTGCATCGAAGACTGGCGATTTGTTTCTTACATGATAGTATACATAATTCAATGCTATTCTCCCAAATCATCCCACCGTCTACCTCTCCCTCTCTCTCAGAGTCCAAAAGTCCACTCTACACATCTGTATCTGTTTTACTGTCTTGCATACAGGGTCCTCATTCAGTCAGTTCAGTTCAGTCGCTCAGTCGTGTCCGACTCTTTGCGACCCCATGAATCGCAGCACGCCAGGCCTCCCTATCCATCACCATCCCCCGGAGTTCACTCAGACTCACGTCCATCGAGTCCGTGATGCCATCCAGCCATCTCATCCTCGGTCGTCCCCTTCTTCTCCTGCCC
>SJYX01008922.1:71139-87217 GCA_006410675.1 Oreotragus oreotragus
TGGGGTTGTATCAGTGGGTTGTCAAGGTTTCTTGGTTAGGGAGGCTTGTGTTGGAGTTCTGGTGGGTGGAGCTGGATTTCTTCTCTCTTGCTCCAGGAAGGATGACTCTCAGAGATGTGTACCTTCAGGTGGGACAGGCTCACAAGTCCTGGCTGACACTAGAGGGACCTCTCTGCTGCAGGTAGGGTTAGCTGTTGTCACAACTCAGCAGCTCAGATCACTAGCCAAAAACCTACATCCACGTTCCAGCTTCACGCCTGTCTCGCTGCCATAACTTTCAGACTAATAGAGTCTGCCTCCACCTGATGGAAATATCTAGTAATTAAGCCAGCAGTCTTCAGCCCAAGGTGTGTATCAGAATCACCTGGCGGGCCCAGGAAGCATCCAAAGACCTCTGCTTGCTCCTGTGTCCTCACTGCTGGAAGAGCTCTCTGAACTTGAGCAGCTCGTCGGCTCCAGCAGAGGGGGGACCCACCCCCCCAGGAGGTAGGCCCACAGTATAGAGCCACTGCGCGGGCTGGACCTGAGTGTCACCACATTAGGCTTATCCGCCTGGTTGATTAATGACTGAGTCATTCCCACTGGGATTGAGGGCAGAGAAGAGACGTGTTTCCAGGCAGACTGTCCCTTGTCTCAGGAGGGACACTCTGGCCCTTCTCTCTCTCAGGAGCCACCCTCTCAGGTGGGTTTCTGGAGGATGGAGTCACAGGGGCCTTCTTTTCTTGGCTGTGTCTGCGGCTCCCCATGCGGGCTCCTCGGCTTATTTGGCTGTGCTGGGTTTTCGTTGCCGTGCAGGCTTTCCTCTGGTCGTGGCGAGCAGGGCTGACTCTCTAGTTGCGGTGCAGGCTTTTCTCTGGTCGTGGTGAGCAGGGCCCCAGTTCTGGAGCCTTTTCCTAGTAGTATATATGAGTGAGTAGGGGCTTGGATACACATGGACAAGAAAAGAAAATCCAGTTAAAAATTGTGCAATATATGTTCAAGGGTACTGGGAAAAAATGTGTTTTATGTAGGGGGTTGGGTTTCCCAGGTGATGCTAGTGATAAAGAACTTGCCTTCCAATGCAGGAGACCAGAGATGCAAGTTTGATGCCTGGGCCAAGAAGATCCCCTGGAGGAGGGCATGACAACTAGCTCCATTCTTCTTGCCTGGAGGGAGCCTGTTGGGCTACAGTCCATAGAGTTGCAGAGAGTTGGACATGACTGAGGAGATTTAGCATGCATGCATATAGGGAGTTAAATGGGCAGCATTTAGAATTGTTGCACGAAGGGGGAATTCTTCCAGAGCCCGAAACTGGGCTCTTGTCTAACACTCGGAAGTGAACTGTCCGAGGAGACACTTGTTCTGACAAAGCAAGAGATTTTATTGGGAAAGGGCACCTGGGTGGAAAGCAGTATGGTAAAGTAGGGGAAGGGAACCCAGGAGAACAGCTGTGTCACATGGCTTGCAGTCTCGAGTTTTATGGTGATGGGATTATTTTCCTGGTGGTCTTTAGCCAATCATTCTGACTCAGAGTCTTTCCTGGTGGTGCACACCTTATTCAGCCAAGATGAGTGCCAGAGAGGACTCTGGGAGGTGGTCAGACATGTGGTATCTCCTTTTGACCTTTTTCGAACTCTTCCGGTTGGTGGAGGGTTATAGTTCCATATTACTTACCAGGACCTCCTGTCATAAAACGACTCATGCAAATGGTTGCTATAGTGCCTGGCCAGAGTGGGCGGTTTCAGTCAGTGTGCTTCCACTAACAAAATGTTATGCCATGATTGCGAAAATGATAAACATTCCTTCTGATTTTAATAAAACTATTTTCTGGATGATTATTCAATTTCTAATCATTATACATTCCTATCATCAAGATTATGTGGATGGGGAAGATGATGCCGACAGGATGGGTCATCCATTAAATAATGTAATTTGGGAGAAAATAAAAAAATTCCTGAAATGAAACATTTCATATCCACGTTGAGTGCCTTGCTCTTACACACAATGGGCCAATGGGAGAAATAATGTCATGAGTAGTCAGAGCACACTAATCTGGAAAGATTGAGATATATTTTATCCATGGAGAAGGGACATTAATATTTATCTAAAAAATGTTGTGTTGGCAAGTTTATATTTTTCCCTAGAATATTTAGAGGAAAAGAGAAGTATCAACCACATTCTTTAAACACAGCCATAGGCCAGCTCTGCAAATGAGCAACTACAATGTGAAAACACTTTCAAAGTTCTAAATGAGTTGTCCCTGTGGTAATAAAGAGAGGACATTTTACAGTATGACAGTATGTAAGACAGCATTGTCAGCTGTAGTTATTTAAAGCACGAGGCCTGTAACAGGAAAATAATGACTTTAATAAAATTTACTATTGACTTTGTAGGCTAAAATCTTTCTGTCATCAGGAATACAGAAAAACAACCTGTCTGAAAACCCTTCAGTTAAATATATTCCTTTAATATTTCAAAGCAACTTGATTTTTTTAAAATATACACCCTACTTCAAAAGACACTGTAGTAGGGTGGATATTAGTATTTTTAATAGAAAGTTGGTATTGCTTACATAAGGAAAAAATCGGTAATGACCTATGACACTGCCAACTGAAAGCAACATTTAAGGAAACTGCAAAAGCAGTTAATGCAATTCCTTGAAATGCTGTATAAAGCTTTGTCACAAATGAATGATTTATAAATTACCTAAAGTCCTTCTCCTCTGGAGGATATCATTTACTCATGCAGTAGAGCTTCTCAGTAAGAACACCAGAGAACTTACCGGGTCTACATGACAATCAGCATGTTAACGAGGTTGGGGTTATTTCTGAAAACTGGGGAAAATAGGAAAACATATGTCCTGATTTTACTTTCCAGCCAATTTGATTAAATGCAGTGTAGACTGCTTATAGTGTGTAAGCAAGGTCATGCCCGTTCTGTGAAAAGAGGAAGAAATTCCATTCCTTTAATGTTTTACATAGTTAAAATAAACTGTGGTAAAAAGTTTCCCAACAGTGTATGACAGCTCAATTTAGAGGTGAAGCCTTTTAATAAAACCTCATGAAATGAATACTTTGGTTTATGCACTCTGTTTGTGTTTCCCACTGGAGTGCTTAGCATTATGAAGCTGTGGTTACTTGCTTTACTATTGCAGAATAGCATCGTGAAAGGAGAGACCAAAGCTTTGTATCAGAAAATATCCAGAGTGAGTAGAAATGCTGATGGAGGAACCTTAATTTAGAGCTAAGCTGCTTTCCTATTTACTTTTAACATGCTATTGTAAAGTATATTGGCTTGAATTACAGTATATTATTTAGACAAAGGGAAAAATCCACAGGGGGTTTTACACATTAACCTATAGCTTATTTAAGGGGAAATTATGAACCTCAGAATTATATACTAGTAATTTTTTTTCTAAGCTTTAATAAGAACTGTATGCCAAAGCTTGCTTTTCTGAATTAAGTATATACATTGGTATTATTTGGAAGAGGGAGAAAGCAAAGGAAAGAATAAAAAGCAGTTAGTTTATAGAAAGATTCTACAACCGACCCTCCATCTGGAGACAGAATTCTACTTTAGTACCATTTAGGATCCCAGAAGCAATTCTTAGGGGACCTGGTATGGTGCCTTAAACCAATTAATGTTCAGTACATTCCCACTAGCAGACATAAGTCTTTTCAAGAGCAGTATTAATTCTGATCCTCTTTCTTTCTAGCTGTGCTTGCTGGCTTACTCTGGAACTGTCCCTCACGTAAGGAAGGAGTTCAGGAAGCTGGTCAATTGTCCACTGACCATTCTGACCCTCATCTCTCCTAGACTTCCTGAATATTTGACCCGACTACAACTACTGTAAGATTTTATTGGATACTTTATTTTACATATGTAAATGTGGGAAGAGTATTTTTGAGCATGACATGCACATATATGTAAATTATATGGATGCTTATACAGTGTGAGTCTCCAGATCTCCTGGGGAAATGTGGTTACCTTATAAAATACATCAGTTGATTTTGACCATGTAAGTTGCAATTGGTAAGGTACATCCTAGAATAGGGGTGACTGCTATTCCCTGCTGGCTTATTAGCTTTCCACTTGTACCCTGTGGGAGGTAGTATTCATGATTCATTTTTTTTTCTCTCTCTGATAATATTTAATTATTTGGGAATATACATTGATAGCCAAACTACTAAGTGAGGAAAACAACAATCTGTTCCTTAGCTATTCTGGAAATGTCAGGTAGACTGATTCTTAGCTGTACCAGATCACCCAGGAGAGATGTAAGGAAGTGTGAAGGAGGGTCTTTGGTCATAAACAGGATTGACATTACTATTTAAGAAAGTTGTCTGATAGAAATACAGATGTTGAGGCATGACTTCTCAAGGGTCTCCAGTCTTCATTCTCTAGGATATAGAAAGAGGATATTGAAAGCTTTTAAAAAGTCTCCTCAGATAGTTTTTTTTAAAGTCTCCTAAGATTTCTTGGTTCCCAGACTTCCACTTAGAGTTAAATAACATTACAATTCTCCTCCTCAGTTCATCTCTAATTTGATCTACTGTTCTCTGTTTAAAGTATAATTTTAGACTGGACCACTTGAGGCAACAACAGAAGAATTTCTGAATCAATTACATTAATAAATACCAAGAAAAGCCTTTGCTTTGTTCACTCCTTCAACAAATATTTACTGTATTCTATTTCCCCAGCACAAGCTAGAGCAATGACCAAAACAAAGCCTCAGTCTCAGAGGACCTGATGTTCTATTGAAGAGACAGACAATAAAGTGATAACTAAGTTAATACAGTTTTCCAGGTGGTAAAAATACCATGGAAAACAGAAGTAAAGCAGGATAAGGAAAATAGAACCTGGAAGGGTCAGGGGAGGAGAGCAAAATTTGAGAAAAAGGTGGAGAAAGTCAGGGACTGGTATCATACCCTTCACAAGGGGCAATAAAATTGGGTAGAGTCAGGGAGAGGGGCACAAAGCTACCCTCTCATCCAACAAATATTTCACTTGGTCAGAAAGAGAGACTGATTAATCCATCCACAGGATTCTTTCACTAATCTAACTCCATGCATAGAAGAATCTCAAACATGCCAAGAGATCTATCTACAAACAGATTTGCTTAAAAATCGACATTCAGGCCAAACCAGTTAATTTGTTCTCAGTGTCACTATTAATCATATGAAATGGTGAGATTATGAGGGAAATAGTCCCATCAAAAGAATAGGGTTTTTAAATACATATTATAGTTTTAGAGATAAACGGCTCAGATGCAATGCTCAAATGCTATTGTAATAGATTTTTGTTAAAAAGAATACACTGCTAACTGTATTACTAATCCATGAGATTTAAATATTGAACAACTTGAAGCTCAGCAGCTTTATGGTGAATAAGGGCAGAAGACGGAGAAGGCAATGGCACCCCACTCCTTTACTCTTGCCTGGAAAATTCCATGGACGGAAGAGCCTAGTAGGCTACAGTCCATGACTGAGCGACCTCACTTTCACTTTTCACTTTCATGCATTGCAGAAGGAAATGGCAACCCACTCCAGTGTTCTTGCCTGGAGAATCCCAAGGACGGGGGAGCCTGGTGGGCTGCCATCTATGGGGTCGCACAGAGTTGGACACGACTGAAGTGACTTAGCAGCAGCAGCAAGGGCAGAAGAAGGGACTGAGAAAAAGAAGACTCTTTAACAGCTCTGACTGGGGAAATGTATTTCATTTCTTTCACTTCCACCCTCTAAACAATTCTGTCTAGTGAAAGAGATTTTTAGATACTCTCGGTAAAAGGGGAAACAAGCATGGATTCACACTTCATGTATGTACCATGTATTTGTTGTTCAATAACTGAGTCATGTCCGATTCTTTGCAACCCTATGGACTGTGGCACAAGGCTTCCCTGTCCTTCACCATCTCCCAGAATTTGCTCAAATGCGTGTCCTTTGAGTCAGTGGTGCCATCCGACCGTCTCATCCTCCGTTGCCCCCTTCTCCTCCTGCCCTCAATCTTTCCCAGCATCAGAGACTTTTCCAACGAGTTGGCTCTTCACATCTTGTGACCAGAGTATTGGAGCTTCATATTCAGCATCAGTCCTTCCAGTGAATATTCAAGGTTGATTTCTTTCAGGATTGACTGGTTTAATCTCCTTGCAGTCCAGGGGACTCTCAAGAGTTTTCTCCAGCACCACATTTCAAAAGCATGAATTCTTTGGTGCTCAGCCTTCTTTATTGTCCAGCTCTTACATCCATACATAACTACCAGAAAAACCATAGCTTTGACTATATGGACCTTTGCAAAGTGATATCTCTGTTTTTTACTCTGGGAGTATAATTTTGGTTGATAAATTTGGTTTTGGTAATTGACACTTTTAAAGCACAGGGCAAAAAATGTGTTCAGTCTAACTCAAAAAATCTTTAAAAATACTAGCAAGGATCTAGGGAAGCTAAGGCCCTTCCTTGTTCTCATGTAACCAATGATTGCTAGTATAATCATAACTTGGTGTGGAGACTAAAGCAGAGTTTGGCTGTGATATCACTCAGCCAAGACTGGGAACAGCAAAATCATGATACTGAAAGGAAAGACAGAGGCTTTGCTATATAAAATGTGTAACAATTAAAAAGAAATTATTTCTGTCTGACACATTTTCTTCTCTCTTTTGTTGTAATGCAAAGTTTACCTCTTCTTTTTAATTACCTGCTTTGATAGTGCCCATAGCTTTTAATGCAATTTAATATCCTCTAATATTTATTTATTTCATAAGAAAACAAAAAATTAAGAAATACATAGTGAAAATCTAAAACTGCTTTTATAGCAATAACAATTAGCTAATATATGTTTAAGTACTTTTTTAAAAAATCTACATTTCCTCTATAAAACATAACAATGTAAATTACTTTTATTATATCCAGATGAAGTGCTTAGAGGTTATAGTAGTTAAATATTTCATATTAGCTCATACAAATAGTAAAAAATCATTCTGAGTCTTGAACTAGATATCTAACTTGAAATCATATTGTTTAACCAATTACTGTGCTACTTCTGGTCGTATAAGTTAGTATGTTAGTATTAACACTTCCTACTTGAAATTTTTTAACATTCATTGGTAATAAAGTTGGGTTTTCATAAGTGAACAAATGCTTGATTAGTCAGCATAAAATAATCTAAATTTTTTAATTAAAAAATTAAAATGTTAATAATACTTTAGTCTAAATGTAAATACCTCAACTAGAAGGTATGCTTACATTATTTATCACAAAACAAAATAGTTTAAAAATATAAAAAGAAACAGCTGGGATCCTAGTTTTTTGACGGAGGTAGTAGCTCCCCCTAGAGGGCATTTTGGAAATTGAAAAGGGTGATTTTGTCACAATGCACTGGCTTTTAATGAGGGAGGACCAGGATGCTACAGGCCTTACAATGAATAGGATAGTGTCACACAATAAAGTATATTTCCTCAAGTTTTTCCTCATATTTTGAATATGCCATCAGAAATCCATATAAGGGAAGAATTATTAATAATTATCTGAGCCTAGAACTTGAAACCTCTTGATATGTGCAGCTTCTATATAGACTAAATTTTCCAGAAATGTGACTATATTACAAATCTATGGAAAGTTTTACTTCGGTTTGGAATATGTATTTATGGCTGCATTGGGTCTTCATTGCAGCATGCAAGATTTTTTGTTGCAGCTCATAGTCTTCTTTCTAGTTGTGGAGAGCAGGCTCAGTAGCTGCAACACACGGGCTTAATTGCTCTGTGGCATGTGGGAGCTTAGTTTCCCTGCCAGGGATTGAACTCATGCCCCCTGAACTGGAATGTGGATTCTTAACCAATGGATGACCAGGAAAGTCCCTGGGATTTTTCAGGAATTGTTCACCATATTTGATAATAGTGGGCCTCCCCTGTGGCTCAAATGGTAAATAATCTGCCTGCAATGCGGGAGACCTGGGTTTGATCCCTGGGTTGGGAAGATCCCCTGGAGAANTAACCAATGGATGACCAGGAAAGTCCCTGGGATTTTTCAGGAATTGTTCACCATATTTGATAATAGTGGGCCTCCCCTGTGGCTCAAATGGTAAATAATCTGCCTGCAATGCGGGAGACCTGGGTTTGATCCCTGGGTTGGGAAGATCCCCTGGAGAAGGGAAAGGCCACCCACTCCAGTATTCTGGCCTGGAGAATTCCATGGACTGTATAGTCCACGGGGTCGCAAAGAGTAGGACATGACTGAGCGACTTTGACTTTCACTTTCTTTGACAATGGTGTCACTGATAGCAATAGCAATGACACACATGGTGTTTGAGCTACCAGCCTTCATTTGTATCATCCTTTGTTTATAACTGTCATGCATAAACATGAAACAAAGAATAATAAGGCTCAGTTAAATAATATTATAAGAATATTATTAAATATGAATACATGAAATTTAGGTGATACTTTAATAAAGGCTACAAACATGTTTATAGTTATATTCACATTTTTTCACTTACTGCACAGTAATCCTGGAGAAGGAAATGGCAAACCACTCCAATATTCTCTCTTGGAAAACTGCATGAACAGAGGAGCCTGGTGGGCTACAGTCCATGGGGTCACAAGGAATCAGACACAACTGAGTGACTAAGCACAATTGTACAATGATAAGTAATATTGTAAAGATTGTATATTGGACTTGTTGACTTATTCTCATGTGGCCAAAGGCTTTCCACTCTTATTCTGATAAGGCCTACCACACAACTATAACTTCTTCTCATATTACTGTTTCTTATTCCAATCTAATTCTTGATTTCCTGTCACCTAGTATAGACTAGCATTCCCGAGGTGTCTACAATTACTAGAGTCTGACTGCATGTCTTGATGGGAATTCAAGGTAAATCATAGGCTTTGAATGATTCTTTAATATTTTTCCATCCTATTTTTAATATAGAGAATTACTTTATTTGAATACCATTACTTCTTTATTTTGGAGAGGTAATTTATTCACTCGGAGAAGGCAATGGCACCCCACTCCAGTAGCAGCAATTTATTCACTGCATAAATTAAGATCATTCCTCACTTTCTATTATTGCATGTAAAAAAACCTTGTTTGTTAGTATTTGTACTTTTTTAAAAATCTAGTGAATGTTTTGCTCTTTTATCTTCCCATTTTTCCTGCACAGAATCATTTTTTAGAATATGTTATGAAAGGGAGACATTGGGATGAATAAGGTAAAACCATTGGGCTAGACTCAAAAGCAAAAGAAAATAAAGAGCTAATATTTCAGGCGCTTTCTATAAGAAAGCCTGTTGAATTTTCCGGTTTTTAACTATTGATGTGACGAGAAATAGAATGAGGTGGAGAAAAAAGGATATATACAATTAGCTCTAGGTCAGTGTTTTCGTAATGGTCACAGCTGATGGTCTATATAGAAGATACTGCATTACTCCATTTATGAGGTATTCTGTTTTGTATTATTTGAGCTTTCAAACAGTAATTATAAAGTTCTACATCATACATGTCCACAAATGCATCACCAATAGCATTTATACAGTTTCAAGTTTGGCTTCCATTTTTGCCTGTGATAGATGTGCACATGCACATAGATAATCCTCTTTGAGGATCAGATACTTGAGATATCAAATATAGGAGTGTGCTATATTAATTTATAAATTTAGACTTGCTCAGTTAAAACAGATGTATCTTTAAAAATGGAAGCATGCAAATATAGCAAGCAATTTTGCAACTGATAGCTAAGAATGCCCTAATCTATTTAAATATATTTTTTTTCTTTTATCAATCTATGGGATTCTGGAACCTAGTTATCACTTCAAACCAATCAAATTTGGATGGCACTATTTGAGCAGTCTCAAATCTTTGACCCTGCCTTGCATGCAGCTGCAGGATAAAGTTAGCTTTACTTTCCTTAAATGAACAGGAGCAGACTTTTTTCAATCTCTGCTCATTACCCCTAGAATTATTTTGTGCCAATTCATAGCCACTGCTTTGCTGTGGATCACTCTAAATCATGGGTATAAAAAATAGTTTTGAGGGAAAAAATTTAAACGGCAGCAAAATGTCAGTTTCAAGGGGTGTTAAAAGGAAATTTAATCAACTTTCAACACAGTGAACACCACCTTGGCATTAGACATCATAGATTTCCTTCTTACCTCCCAACTTCTGAGGCTTATTATTAAATACTTTCACAGCAGCAAGATCACAAAAACATTAGACTGCTTGCTTACAGGTATATCCTACTTAGTGAACTTAAAGGAACACTACCAAGGCTGGTAAAGCTGAAATTAGACCTACCGGCTTTATTCTGAAGCTTGGGCGTGCACAGTTCACTATCTGATTCACTTTGCCTGCCAGCTTTGTTCTCTTGAGCCAGCAGGAGGGATTGACACTTAGGAGAATCTTTCTCTTTTAACCTGCGTGCTGCTCCTGACAGCTAAGCTGGGCGAGTAGAGACTGGCAGACAGGACTCTAGGTGTGTTGTTCATTGGTAACTGCTTAGAAGTGGGCATTTTAGCCTTGCATTCCCCAACCATGTATTCAAAATTGGGAAAATCACTTCAATTATATAATATCTAGGACTGGCTGCGTAATGTATGGGGCCCAATACAAATGAAAATGTGCTTTGTTCAGAGATGATTAAGAATTTCCAGATGGGGCTTGAAGAGCATTAAGCCAAGCAAAGGACCTTCTAAACATTATCTCTTTGTGACTGTAAAAGTTTTATCCTTTGTGAAACTGGGTCTGATTGTGTTATTGCCTCCCCCACTAATAGACACTTAAATATCTGCAGCTGAAAATATACCAGTGTAGTTATATCAATTCCTTAACAAACAACAATGTATAAATCATACAAAAATAACTTATTTTACTGAACTCTTCTGTATGTATAAACTTGGCCCAGGAAAAGGCTAAAGGTCTAGCAAAATAGGAGTTTTTCTTTTAGTTTTAAAAGATCAGACCATAATTAGCAGTTTTATATTTAACTCACATGAAGTCACATGTCCATCTATCAAGCATCATATTTCAAAAAAAATCATGAATAATGGAATGTCAATTCCTTTAGATAAATGTTGGAAAATGTATAATTTTGATATAAATGTTTAAAAAAGAAGTATAATCATTTTACCATTTGGGGGATATGTTAGGATCCTCTCCTGACCAAAGAAATCTAAGAACCAAAAGTTTTTTAAAGAATATAAAAAATGCTAAATTTTATTTATTTTAGTTTTGAGAACCTGAATACTACCTTTTGAGAATATTTGCAAATACAGTCTTCCAATGTTTGATCAACTCCATATTTACCAAAGCCAAGCCATTCATGTACTGATCAGCATTTATTAATTATCTGCTATATAAAGCACTGCAAACTTTTTAGGCAANGAGAACCTGAATACTACCTTTTGAGAATATTTGCAAATACAGTCTTCCAATGTTTGATCAACTCCATATTTACCAAAGCCAAGCCATTCATGTACTGATCAGCATTTATTAATTATCTGCTATATAAAGCACTGCAAACTTTTTAGGCAATCTCTATTTCTTAGAAAGCTGTTGTCTCTTCAATATAAAAGTAATATTTCATAGGAACTTCTTAAATTCTTCCAAAGCCCTGAAGTTTTAAAGGTCTTTGGAGAAAGCTGACATTGAAAGAAAACATACATTCCTAATCAGATTCTAATTATATGAATTATAAATTTCAATTTAAATGTTCCTACTATTCTGTATCTTTATGAGGAGCTGTCCTGGGCTTAAATGTAGAAATCTTAATAGACAGAGTCTAAGGTCACATTTGACCCTAAGGTTTTAAAAAAAAAGTGTGACCTACTCATTCAGTTAAAAATAAAAATTGAACATTAATTATCCATAGAAACATACATGAATGACATAGAATCTGGTTAAATGAGAGTAAATGTTTAGTATGAGAACAGAAAAAATCTAGTGGGGAAATTAATGTCAAATCTTCCTGATAAAGTTATAGACAGGATTTGGTGACAAATGAGAGGCATTAAACTGACACTAAGGCATTAGGAAAGATTTCTTGGAGGCTACAGTACTAGTCCTCAGTCCGAACATAAGACTTGAAGGACAGAAAAACATGGGCGTCCCTGGTGGCTCGGACGGTAAAGCGTCCACTTACAATGAGGGAAACCCGGGTTCAATCCCTGGGTCAGGGGGATCCCCTGGAGAAGAAAATGGCAACCCACTCCAGGACTCTTGCCTGGAAAGTCCCATGGACGGAGGATCCTGGTAGGCTACAGTCCATGGGGTTGCAGAGTTAGACACGACTGAGCAACTTCACTTTCACTTCGGCAGAAACATGTAAAGACATCCAGACAGAGAGAGCAGAAGGTGAAAAGACACAGATGTGCCTAAAATCTTATTGCCATCCAGGGACTGAAAGGTTCACATGCTTGGAGACCTGTGAGGCTAGGGAAAAGTTAAGACTAGAAATAGACAGAAGGCAAACCGTGAAGGGATTTCTATGCCCTGTTGAGCAACTTGAACTTTATCCTGAAGGCTTGAGGGAGTCGCTAATGGATTTATTTAATTTATTTCCTCATGATTATAAAATCAATATATGCTTATTTTAGAAAATTTGGAAATAAAACAAAGTAAATGCCACTTCTACAGTTTAAACAGGAGATTGGCCTGACTGTATTTGCATTTTTGAAAGAGTACATTTATTTAAAAGTATCGGAGTATGGATTGGAGTCAGACTGGAATTAGGCAACCTAATTTTATGAAGTTTTTAGGGTACAGTCTAAATGGCTATGCAAGTGTGCATGCTCAATCACTCAGTCGTGTCTGACTTTTTGGGACCCTGTGGACTGTAGCCCGCCAGGCTTCTCTGTCCATGGGATTCTCCAGGCAGGAATACTGGAGCGGGTTGCCATTTCCTCCTCCAGGGGGTCTTCCCGACCAAGGGATCAAACACTCATCTCTTACATCTCCTGCATTGGCAGGCAGTTCTTTACCACTAGTGCCACCTGGGAAGCCCCTAATGGTTATGGAAGCCCATAAATGGCTATGAGTGTTAGTCACTCAGGTCAATCAGTTGTGTCTGACTCTATGCAATCCCATAGATTGTCTCCTCTGTCCATGGAATTCTCCAGGCAAGAATACTGGGATGGGTTGCCATTCCCTTCTCCAAGAAATCTTCCTGACCTAGGGATCAAACCCAGGTCTTTTGCACCACAGGCAGAATATTTACCATCGGAGCCACTAGGGAACCCCCTAAATCACTATAAAAGACCCTAAAATGCAGTGTTCCAAATGAGATAGAAGTAGTTTTCTTTTCAGATAACAATCGAAAAGAAAGCAGGCTATTTAGAACAGGAGCAGAAATCCAAGTGGCATTGATGCATTTTTTATTATTTCTCAGCGTAAGTGGGAAACAGTATCTCAGAGGAAGTATATATGTCCCAGAAGACATGATCCAGAACTTCTACACATCATTTCTTCTCACAGACTATTCAGTTGAGCTTTGGCTCATAGCCAGGCTTCCCTTTATGGCTCAGCTGATAAAGAATCTGCCTGCAATGCAGGAGACCTGGGTTGGGAAGATCCCCTGGAGAAGGGAAAGGCTACCCACTCCAGTATTCTGGCCNGATCCAGAACTTCTACACATCATTTCTTCTCACAGACTATTCAGTTGAGCTTTGGCTCATAGCCAGGCTTCCCTTTATGGCTCAGCTGATAAAGAATCTGCCTGCAATGCAGGAGACCTGGGTTGGGAAGATCCCCTGGAGAAGGGAAAGGCTACCCACTCCAGTATTCTGGCCTAGAGAATTCCATGGACTGAATAATCCATGGGGTCACACAGAGTCAGACACTACTGAGTGACTTTCATTTTCACTTTTCACTCAGCTCATAGCCAGCAACACACTGCAGGGAAATCTAAGACATATAGTCACTCATTAATTAGTTGTTTAAAATGGGAGGGGGGAGAAATGGTTACTGGGAGAAAATTTAGAAGTCTACACAAGTAAGGACGATAGAGTCAACTGTGGGAAAAATAACAATTGGCTGAACTTAGCAGTGGCATTGAAAGTATAGAAAAAGGAATCATAAGAAAAAAGGGAAGTCTTGGGATTATGCTGGGCCATTCACAAAGGTGGAGAGGTGTTAGATATTTATCATATGGAAATGTCAGACTCCCCCAAAGAGAGCTAGAGATGTGGGATGTAACTGAAGCCAGGGATATTGATGAGGTATCCTAATGAGTAAGACAAACAGGAACTAAAACCAACACCAATGATAGAAGGAGGAGAAAAGGGTGATAGAAGGGTACAAAAAGGGATGCACAGAAAATTGAGACGAAATGGCCAGAAAGGAAGGTCAAGTCCAACAGATAAAGAACCTCTACCGGAGAGGGAAGTAAAGTACAAGTATACCTGAAGCCACATGTGTTAGGCAGGCGAATCAGTGGACTGTGGAGTACAGGCTCTAGAGTCAGCTTTGGGTTTGAAACTTTGCTTCCTCTGCCACTTTAGTGCTATGTCAATTTACATATATTCTTAACTTATTTCATTCATTAATGCAATATATATTTATGGAATTCATACTATGTGCCAAGAATTATAAAAATTTCTAGGGAAGAGTCAATTCAGAAAGAGAAAAATATCAAATATTAATGCACATATATAGAATCTAGAAAAATGGTAGATAAACTTAGTAGCGAACAGACTTGTGGATACAGTTGGAGAAGGTGAGTGTGGGTCAGATTGAGAAAGTAGCATTGACATATATACCCTTATCTACCGGTCTATACATGTGAGTTCTGTTGTGTCCAACTGTTTGTGACTGTAGCCCTCCAGGCTCCTCTGGCCATGGGATTTTCCAGGCAAGAGTGCTGGAGTGGGTCGCCATTCATGTGTAGAATAGTGGGAAGTTGCTGTATAATACAGGGACCCCAGCCTGGTACTCTGTAGAGGGGTGGGATGGAGAGAGGGGAGTAAGGCACAGGAAGGAGGAGATATATATAATTATGAATTGTTTTGCATTATTGTACAGCAGAAACCAACACAACATTGTACAGCAATTTTCCACCAATTAAAAAAAATTTTAAAGTTTTGGTGATACTTTGATTAAAAAAAAGAAAGTGTGGTCTATACCCTTTTGGAATGTACAGATTAATGGTGAGACAAAAGTTCAATAAATAACCATCAAAAATTATATAAATATGTATAGATAGACTGGAATAAGTGGGAAAAGTGCAGGATGTTCTGAGAAATTGTGAACATCATTACTTATAAAATTGGGATACCAATAATTCTGCTCTCAGAGGATATTGTAATAATTTATGAGACTATACAAAAGGGCTTCCACAATGGCTCAAGCAGTAAAGAATCTGCCTGCATTGACGGAACTGCAGGAGACATGGATTAAATCCCTGAGTCAGGAAGATCCCCAGGAGTAGGAAATGGCAACCCACTCCAGTATTCGTGCCTGGGAAATCCCATGGACACAGGAGCCTGGGGGGCTACAGTTCATGGCACTACAAAAGAGTCGGGCAGGATTTAGTGACTAAACAACAACAAGGATTCTTTTTATGTAGGTATAATTGATTTTATCATTGGTCAACAGTCCTTGGGTGTGGAGCTTAAGGTTTCAACCCTCCAGTCACAGGATTGGTTTCCCTGGTAACTATCCCCCATCCTTCAGTTCAGTTCAGTCGCTCAGTCGTGTCCGACTCTTTGTGACCCCATGAATTGCAGCATGCCAGGCCTCCCTGTCCATCACCATCGCCCGGAGTTCACTCAGACTCATGTCCATCGAGTCCGTGATGCCATCCAGCCATCTCATCCTCAGTTGTTCCCTTCTCCTCCTGCCCCCAATCCCTCCCAGCATCAGAGTCTTTTCCAATGAGTCAACTCTTCTCATGAGGTGGCCAAAGTACTGGAGTTTCAGCTTTAGCATCATTCCCTCCAAAGAAATCCCAGCATTGATCTCCTTCAGAATGGACTGGTTGGATCTCTTTGCAGTCCAAGGGACTCTCAAGAGTCTTCTCCAACACCACAGTTCAAAGGCATCAATTCTTCGGCGCTCAGCTTTCTTCACAGTCCAACTCTCACATCCATACATGACCACAGGAAAAACCATAGCCTTGA
>SJYX01008922.1:87473-174022 GCA_006410675.1 Oreotragus oreotragus
CACTGTTTCCACTGTTTCCCCGTCTACTTCCCATGAAGTGATGGGACCGGATGCCATGATCTTTGTTTTCTGAATGTTGAGCTTTAAGCCAACTTTTTCGCTCTCCTCCTTCACTTTCATCAAGAGGCTTTTTAGCTCCTCCTTACTTTCTGCCACAAGGGTGATGTCATCAGCATATCTGAGGTTATTGATATTTCTCCCGGCAATCTTGATTCCAGCTTGTGTTTAGTGGCTTCCAAAAGTCACCACCTTAGGTTAAACTCAGGTGTGGTTGAAAGCAGATTGTTAGGAAACACAAAAGATTCTCTCTGTCTTATCCCTCTTATCTTTTAGGAAATTCCAAAGGTTTTAGGACCTCTATGTCAGAACAGGGATGATGACAAAATATATATTTCATATTAAAAGTCACAATATTACAATGAGATGGAGAAAGTACAAAGATTACAGGAGCTGGTACATAAATTAATTTATATGTAATATAATTTCTGAGCATTGTTTCTATCTTACATGAAGAAAACAGAAACAATAGCTAACATCGTGCAATTAATTAGTATAAGATTTACATACATTACTTATTTAATCTTTGTTACTATACCATCAAAAACATCCATCAATTCTTCACCTCAGCCTTCTTTGTGGTCCAACTCTCACATCCATAAATGGCTACTGAAAAAAAACATAGCTTTGACTATATGGACCTTTACCAGCAAAGTGATGTCTCTTTTTTAATATGCTGTCTAGGTTTGTCATAGTTTTTCTTCCAAGAGGCAAAAGTCTGTTAATTTTCTGGCTGCAGTGATTGTTCACAACAGTTTTGGAGTCCAAGAAAATAAAATCTGTCACCATTTTCACTTTTTCCCCGTGTATTTGCCATAAAGAAATGGGACCAGATATCACGTTCTTAGTTTTTTGAATGCTGAATCTTAAGCCAGCTTTTTCACTCTCCTCTTTCACCTTCATCAAGAAGCTCTTTATTTCCTGTTCATTTTCTGCCATTAGAATGGTATCATCTGCATATCTGAGATTGTTGATATTTCTTCTGGCAATCTTGATTCCAGCTTGTAACTCATTAAGCCTGCATTTCTCATGATGTACTCTGAATGTAAGTTAAATAAGCAGGTTGACAATATACAGCCTTGTTGTACTCCTTTCTCAGTTTTGCTTTTATTAGTCTTATTTTACAATTGAAGAAATTAAGACAAAAGATCCCACCAGGGATTCCCTGGTGGCTCAGATGGTAAAGCGTCTGCCTGCAATGCAGGAGACCCGGGTTCCATCCCCGGGTCGGGAAGATCCCCTGGAGAAGGAAATGGCAACCTACTCCAGTATTCTTGAACATCCCATGGATAGAGGAGCCTGGTGGGCTACAGTCCATAGGGTCGCAAAGAGTCGGATAGGACTAAGCAACTTCAATTTCACTTTCACTTTCAAGATAAAAGAGGTTTGCTACTCAGTCAATGTCACATAACTTCTAGTGTCAGAGCCAGGATTTTAACCCCAAATCCTTTCTGAGTCCAGAGTTCTTCCCATAAGCATTATAAAATTTTAGGTAACACTCTCAGCCATATCAGACTGTAAAACAGTTGATACTATTGATTATCATTCTCAGTGATAACACTGAGAAAATGGAGACTTTATTTCATTCTCCATTGTTGGGTAGTTCCTTATCTATGCCTGATGCCTGATACCGAACTAGGAACAGGAAATGCAACAGTAAATGAGACACATACTGTCCTTAGGAAATTCCTAATCTGGTCAGATACTATAAATAGAAGAAATTTACAAAGGAAAACCTAGAAATTTGATTTTTAAGTCGTCACAAAACCTTTGTACAAGGTGGTTTTGTTTTCTCTGATAGGGAAGCAAATAAAAAACCAATAGTAGAAAGCTAAATAATCAATAGAAGAAGAGAATGTAATATAGAAAATCAATGAATAGAACAGTGGTAGCAAAAATGAACTCTACTCACACAACAAATATCTATTCTGAGGATCTATTATACATTTTTATTGTTGTTTAGTTGCTAAGTCATTTCCAACTGTTTTGCTGCCCCGTGGACTATAGCCTGCCAGGCTACTCTGTCCGTGGGTTTTCCCAGGCAGAAATACNACACAACAAATATCTATTCTGAGGATCTATTATACATTTTTATTGTTGTTTAGTTGCTAAGTCATTTCCAACTGTTTTGCTGCCCCGTGGACTATAGCCTGCCAGGCTACTCTGTCCGTGGGTTTTCCCAGGCAGAAATACTGGAGTAGGTTGTCATTTCCTTCTCCAAGGGATCTTCTTGACCCAGGGATTGAACCTGCATCTCCTGCACTAGCATGTTCTTTACCACTTATTTTACTCTGGAAACAAGGTGATTAAGATGCTGCTCTAGTCTCCATTGAACTCCCATTCAATGGAGTTTGAAATAGCAATGATGTAACGGCAGCAAGGTTAAATTCATGGAAGTTTAATTTCAAAAATGAGAGCCAAATTATTCTTTTTTTAGTTTTTTAAATTGGAATATAATTGCTTTACAATGTTGTGTTACTTTCTGAATCAGTGATATGTATACATATATCCAAATTATTGATTTACATTATATGATTTAAAAAAATTTTATCTGGTATAACCTGAGTAAAAAGTTTTATGTTCTGTTTTTAGATCCTCCACCCCCAGTATATACACAAACACATAAAACTTTCATAGTTTTCTTGATTGTAGGTAGAACGAGTAAGCATGTTACTCTTTTTAACAATTAAAAAATGACTTCTTTTGCAGGCTTATTTTATTATACCTCATACTCCTTTTTGAAAATGTCCCTCTCCTCTTTCTTTTTGACCATAACCTACTCTTCTATGAGGAAGTTCCCTGCAGAAGAAACAGGGGAGGAAGATAACAGACAATGATAGCAGATAAAGGCAGATAGATATTAATAAAGGTAAAAAGGGAACAAAGTTATAAGAAATAGAATCTTAAATTTTTGTTAAAGTTCAATTGTTATTGCTGTTCAGTCTCTATGTCATTGTGACTCTTTGTGACCCCATGGACTGTAACCCACCAGACTTCTCAGTCCTCCACTATCTCCTGGAGTTTGCTTAAATTTATGTCCATAATAGTTCAATAAGAATATATAAAATAAAAATTAGTGTGTAATGACAATCTTTATTTCCAAAGTAAAATAAAAATATGAGAGACCTTATTTAATTCAATGCAAACCAACTACTTCATAAATATTCTTAGGACATTCACTTAATTCTTTGGACATGCCTGCTCAGTTGCTAAGTCACGTCTGACTCTTTGCAACCGCATGAACTGTAGCCTGCCAAACTCTTCTGTCCATGGGATTTTCCAGGCAATAATACTAGGGTGGGTTGCCATTTCCTCCTCTAGGGAAACTTTCTGACCTAGGGATCAAATCCTCATCTCCTATATTGGCAGGCAGATTCTTTACCACTGAGCCACCTGGGAAGCCTTATTTCCTAGTACTATTCCACATATTCCAGGGAATGCAGAATTGATGAATGATGTGTCATCTGACTGTGGAACATATATTCTGACTGAGAAGAAAAATTAAAACCAATATTGAACAAAAAAAATCTTTCTTAAATTTAGATATGACTAAATATCAAGATGTAATGTGTAGACAATAATTAAAGACATAGTGTATAGACAATAAATACTATGTCAAGGTCAGTGAAGAATGAGCTGACACAGGCTAGATGAATTAGGAAGACTTCAGGAAAATTTACAGATTCTAAAGTTAGGAAATAAGAGGGAGGATATGGGCTTCCCTGATGTTTCAGACAGTAAAGAATCCACCTGCCATGCAGGAGATCTGGGTTCAGTCCCTGAGTTGGGAAGATCCTCTGGAGGAAGGGAGGGCATGGCAACCCACTCCAGTATTCCTTCCTGGAGAATCCCCACAGCCAGAGGAGCCTGGTGGGCTACAATCCATGGGGTCGCAAAGAGTTGGACATGACTGAGTGACTAATCACATTCCAAGAAAATGTTGAGAGACAAAAATGGAATTAGCATGAATAACGGGCAGCATTGATATGACTGGAGAGTTTATGTTGGCACGTTTAGGAGAATAGTATCTGATAGTCAAGATGTGTGCCAGTTATAACACAATGAAAATTGAGACTTAGTATGACAAACATGAGATGTTGTAGGACAACTATTTAGAAACTGCTTAAAGCTTATATTGATTTGGAGCAATAGTGAATGACCTCTTTTCACTAAGTATCCATAGAATTTAAAGGATTGTGCTACAATGAAATGATCCCAAATATTGGTCTCTTAAAAAGACTTTTAAAAATGATAATTTACTAGTTTTCCATTCTATAAATATCCTGTATAGCTTAGGTTTAATTATCACATTTCTGCTTTACTTTGTAATTTTTTTTTTTTTTTGGTTATGTAGAAAGACTAAAGGTAGAACTTGGTAAAGGTTTTGTTTTCTGTTCCAGTTAACACTTTACAGAATGTTGTCTCAACTGACAGCTCATATTCAATCGATCATTTTGATAAAATAAATCATACATTTTAAGTGAATACTTTCAGATGATTTTTTTCATAAATGGGAGAAAAATGAAGAATGTTCCAATATTTTATGGTATCATAGTGCTTCTAGGTTGGAGCAGAGACCTTAAAAATTCCATTTCAACTTCCAGAAGACCTTTTGATCACCTTCCTACATTGTCCTGGAAAATGGTCACAGAATTAGATTTAAACACTCTCACATTTGGTTTATTATTTTAAGGGAGTTTTGTTGATAATCAGATGCCCCTCCAAACAATCTCCCCTCAAAAATGGCCTTCCTGCAATTTCTAACTCTTTGCCCTCATTGAGGGTACAAAATGGTATATGAGGTTTTGAAAAGAGATGAAGAAATAATGATGTTAGGTTAATCCTTCTTCATCATAATAGTCCTTCACATCATTAATTTTCTTTTCTGTAAGTTAACTCTCTCCAAGTTTTCTGTTGTTGTTGTTGTTTACAATTTCTCATATAAAACCTCTATGACCTTTATAGCCTCTAATGTATGAATAGTAAAAATGTAATAAGTATTTGCTGATTACTTACCTCCTTAAAAAAATTAATTCAATATTGATGATCACATGCAATTTTATCTCAAAATGGGACATAGATAGGGAAACAGCAGAAACAGTGTCAGACTTTATTTTTGGGGACTCCAAAATCACTGCAGATGGTGACTGCAGCCATGAAATTAAAAGATGCTCCTTGGAAGAAAAATTATGAACAATCTAGCTAGCATATTCAAAAGCAGAGACATTATTTTGCCAACAAAGGTCAGTCTAGTCAAGGCTATGGTTTTTCCTGTGGTCATGTATGAATGTGAGAGTTGGACTGTGAAGAAAGCTGAGCACCAAAGAATGGATGCTTTTGAACTGTGGTGTTGGAGAAGACTCTTGAGAGTCCCTTGGACTGCAAGGGGATCCAACCAGTCCGTTCTGAAGGAGATCAATCCTGGGATTTCTTTGGAAGGAATGATGCTAAAGCTGAAACCCCAGTACTTTGGCCACCCCATGAGAAGAGTTGACTCATTGGAAAAGACTCTAATGCTGGGAGGGATTGGGGGCAGGAGGAGAAGGGGACGACCGAGGATGAAATGACTGGGTGGCATCACCGACTCAATGGACATGAGTTTGGGTAAACTCTGGGAATTGGTGATGGACAGGGAGGCCTGGTGTGCTGCACTTCATGGGGTTGCAAAGAGTCGGACATGACTGAGCAACTGAACTGAACTGAACTGAACTTAATGGCCTTTTCTACTTTTTACCTGTTTTTTTCATGCAACTCAAACTTCAGCTAAACAGAGTTTCTAAGTCTCCTGATATCTCTGTTTTATAGTTTTTGTCTTCCTTCTTGAAATATAATCCCACCTCTTTTCTTTTGACTATATCCTAGTCTATCTATCTTTAAGTAACTCAAATTTACTTCTGCTCTTCAAATCTTTTCCTTATCCTTTTGGCTGGAAGAAATGTCTTTTCTTTCACTCCATGAATTTTATCAGCATTTTAAAAAGCATTTCTCATGTTCTACCCTCTATCATAACCATTTATACATGTACCTTACTTCCCTGAAGGGAAAACAATGGAAAATCAGTTATAAATTAATGAATAAATGAGTGAATACATAAGATTTATTTTAGATTCACCCATCCTCTTGGTCATACACTCCAGAAGCAATTAAGTTTCTTAATTTTCCTTATTAACCCTTATTTTCTATATTCCTTACTTGGCCTAGCACAATGCCCTGAATATAATCAGAAGTAAATAAATATTTGCCCAATTAAATTGTACTACTGAATATGTTGACCTAACTATAGGCGTTTGTATTTCTTTCTAGAAATTTTATTCTCGATTTTATCCTTTATTCCTCTCTTAAGACTTGGGGTGGGATTCTGGAGCTTTCAACAAACATGTTAGATTTTCCTCTCAACTTGAGGATACCTAAAAATTTGATTAGCGTGCCATCATATATCCTCAAACAAGTCATTAGTAAAAATGCTGCTATACCCTGTGATTTCCTGTTAGAGCTATCCCTCTGGAGTGATAATGTATTCATAATCAGAACTCTTAAAATGCAATCATTCCACCATCAAACTATTTGATTATCCTACTCACATATTCCTTTCTTGTTCACAATGTAGTTGCTGCCTAAAAGTTCAGCTTAGTCAGGTCTTATATTTCTCAAACCTTTTCCATCTAGGTGGACAGTAAACAGGGCAAATGACTATCTCTTATCAATGGAATGAATCTGCATGTGGTACACATGATTGCCAGATTAAAGAAGGAGATATTCTTGCCCATTCTCTTTCCCCTTCAGCTAACTTGATGTACATGAGCACAGTGAAGGTAAAAGTCATTTGTTGTACTTAGATGAGATGACAAAAGAAGCCTAGTTCTCTGTAACTGAAAAAAGAACCGAGCGCTCCATTCTTTTGAACTCTGCCCAAGCAAGAAACAAACTTCTATCCTGTGTGAGACACTAGACATTGTTTATGTTTGTCACAGCAACTGCTGCTGCTTCTGCTGCTGCTGCCAAGTCGCTTCAGTCGTGTTTGACTCTGTGTGACCCCATAGACGGCAGCCCACCAGGCTCCCCTGTCCCTGGGATTCTCCAGGCAAGAACACTGGAGTGGGTTGCCATTCTCTTCTCCAAGGAGTGAAAGTGAAAAGTGAAAGTGAAGTCACACTGTAGTGTCTGACTCTTCGTGACCCCAACTAGCACTATTCTATTAACACAACTGTAACCTTTCCTTCTTCCTTGCTGGCAGAGCCCACCTTCCTTTGCAGTTGTTCTTCAGTCACTAAGTTGTCTCCAACTTTTCACAGCCCCATAGCCTGAAGCATGACAGTCTCCTCTGTCCTCCACTATTTCCCAGAGTTCTCAAATTCATGTCCTTTGAGTCAGTGATGCCATCTAACCATCTCATCCTCTGCTGCCCACTTCTTCTCCTGCCCTCAATCTTTCCCAACATCCAGTCTTTCCTAATGAGTCGACTCTTTGCATCAGGTGGCCAAAGTATTGGAGCTTCAGCTTCAGCACCAGTCCTTCCAAAGAATATTCAGGGTTGATTTCCTTTAGGATGAACTGGTTGGATCTCCTTGCAATCCAAAGCTCTCTCAAGATTCTTCTCCTTCCAAATTTCCATATTCCCAGTACTGTTTTGGAGCTAGAGCATGAGCTAGGTTAAAAGACCTAAAGGAGAATTTGCTTGGAACTTCTGAGAAAGAAATTTCCTGATGAAAAGAAAATGCTCCCAGAAGAGAGGCTCCAGGACTTTTTCTGCAATAATCATCTTACTTCCCACAAGAAAAAGTTCAAAGACAAAGATCATAAAATGACAAAGTGATGGCTCAAGAGAGCCTGGGTCCTTAAAGATACACCTCGGTGTTTTTCTCTCTGTCTGGCAATACTATAATGAAAGGGGATAGTAGCATACCATGACATTTTAATTTAACTCATTAGGTTGCCTGGTGATTGCCACTTCATTTCCTAAAAAGTCAGTAGTTAAAAAAAATAATAAAATCTAAATTTTGTCCAAAGTCAAGGTCACTGATGTAAACTCACCCTCTGTAAAAACTCACCCTCTGTAAAAACTAGAATACATTTCTAAAGTTGCCATCTGTAAAAACTAAAATACATTTGATAGTATTCAATGACCCTTTGCAGTCCTGAAATTTATGCACTCAACTTCAGGTTGTTTTCTTCAAAAAGCCTTTTACTATGACCAGAGAGACTAGAAAGATATGTAAATTTGGTAGATGACCAAAAAGAATTCAATCTAATTCTAAACCACATGGAATCTAATGGGCCACTTTGAGTCAGTGTCAAGCGTATTTTGCATAGGCATCAGGGATACTCTTTTAATTCACTCATAATATCCCTGCTTACTTTTCCCTTCCTTCCACTTCCAGTGGCATTTTGATGCCACTCCTCCTTTCTTTACTAGAAAACCCCTTCCGCAATAGTCACCTTTTCATAGCAGTCCACCTATAAAATAAATAAGCCTCTCCTTTATTTAAAACTGTTGGTCTCTCATACAAACATCCACAGAAGGCAGAAGACACACGAGAGAAAAAAAGAAGATATAGCCCAGGAGCCCAGTTATTTATCATTCGTTTTTATATAATGCTTTATTTTTTGGATTCTGTAAAAATCTTCTGAAATACAAGATCCCAAACAGAAGTTATTTGATAAATGAGTCCCTGAAACAGTGTGTCTGACTATTTCATTTATTTTCCCGTGTAAAAACAGCTCAAAATTCTGCACTGATTGTTGAATGAGTGAATATAATATTGAGAAAAGGACTTTATATAGAATATGTTAATGCACTGGCAACCATTAGTCTATAATTGTATTCCATATTTTTTGGTGGACAGTAGAAATGATATTTTCATTAGAAAAAATTCAATATTTGAGAAAAAGTATTAATACTTCACAGGCTGATATTTTCTCAAAATGTATCATGAAAATTGTATTTTAAAAGCCTATCAAAAATGAATCAGTTTAGCAAACTGCCAATCAAATAATTATATAAATTTAAATTAAATTTCAGAATTTGAAACAACTTGCTAAAATGTAACATATTGCTCTCATTTGCTAGATATTCCAAAGGACAGAAAGAATGATAAGACATACTTCTTACCCTCAAGAAACTTCAAGTCTAGTGGTTGAAGTAGGAAGTCCGGTAATAAATACAAAAGCTAGATCATTGGATTAAGAAGCAGTAATGTTGGTGCTTTTGAACTGTGGTATTGGAAAAGACTCTTGAGAGTCCCTTGGACTACAAGGAGATCCAACCAGTCCATTCTGAAGGAAATCAGCCCTGGGATTTCTTTAGAAGGAATGATGCTAAAGCTCAAACTCCAGTACTTTGGCCACCTCATGCAAAGAGTTGACTCATTGGAAAAGATTCTGATGCTGGGAGGGATTAGGGGCAGGAGGAGAAAGGAATGACAGAGGATGAGATGGCTGGATGGCATCACTGACTCAGTGGACGTGAGTCTGAGTGAACTCCAGGAGTTGGTGATGGACAGGGAGGCCTGGCGTGCTGCAATTCATGGGGTCGCAAAGAGTCGGACACGACTGAGTGACTGAACTGAACTGAACTGAATGTTGGGGAACTCAACAGCAGGAAGATAAATTCCAAGTATTGAGTGACAGAGAGATATTGAAGAAGGTTGCATGACCATGGTGAACTCTGAAACAGATTTTAGAAGATAAATATTTTTATGGATAGCTATGATGGGAGAGGGGTGTTATTTCAGGGTGAGGGAAGAGTGCATTATGAATCAGTGAATAATCTTTTTAGAGGGTGCAGAGGGAAATATGAGTTGAGATCAGATCACAGAGAGCTATGATTATCATGCCAGGAGGAGTGAATTTTTTTCTGTAATGATTAAGGGTTCATTAATGCATTTGCACAAGGCAGTTCCTGAGTTTTCTAAGAGAATCTCTAACAGTTGTGCAAAGGCAAAGAAGGATGACGCTAGGGTTAAAAAAGGTGCTCAGTCATGTCCAGCTCTTTGTGATCCCGTGGACTGTAGCCTGACTGGCTTCTCTGTCCATGGAATTTTCCAGGCAATAATACTGGAGTGGATTGCCATTTCTTCCTCCAGGGGATCTTCCTGATTCAGGGATCAAACCCATGTTTCTTGTCCTCTGCAGTAGCAGATGAATTCTTTACCATTAATGCCTCCTGGGAAGCCCCTTATAAAAGGGTTAATAAGAACTGAAAGCAACAGTGGGGATACAGAGACTTGCAGACAGTTGGAATGGAATGGGAAATAATTATCAATTTGGAAAGGGTTGATCCTGTAACTCAATGTTAACTACAGTGTTGTATGGATATGGAAATAAAATTCCAAGTAAATCATTATAACCTCATCTCTACTCATGGAGAGATCTCTAGTCTTTCCCATTCTATTGTTTTCCTCTATTTCTTTGCATTGCTCACTGAGGAAGGCTTTCTCATCTCTCCTTGCTATTCTTTGGAACTCTGCATTCAAATGGGTATCTCTTTCCTTTTTTCCTTTGCTTTTCACTTCCCTTCTTTTCACAGCTATTTGTAAGGCCTCCTCAGACAGTCATTTTGCTTTTTTGAAATTCTTTTTCTTTGAGATGTTCTTGATTCCTGTCTCCTGTACAATGTCATGAACCTCTGTCCATAGTTCATCAGGCACTCTAACAGATCTATTCCTTTAAATCTATTTCTCACTTCCACTGTATAGTCAGTCATAAGGGATTTGATTTAGGTCATACATGAATAGTCTAGTGGTTTTCCCTACTTTCTTCAATTTAAGTCTGAATTTGGCAATAAGGAGTTCATGATCTGAGCCACAGTCAGCTCCCAGTCTTGGTTTTGCTGAAAGTATAGAGCTTCTCCATCTTTGGTTGCAAAGAATATAATCAATCTGATTTCGGTGTCAACCATCTAGTGATGTCCATGTGTAGAGTCATTTCTTGCATTGTTGGAAGAGGGTGTTTGCTATGACCAATGCGTTCTTTTGGCAGAACTCTATTAGCCTTTGCCCTGCTTCATTCTGTACTCCAAGGCCAAATTTACCTGTTACTCCAGGTGTTTCTTGACTTCCTACTTTTACATTCCAGTCCCCTATAATGAAAAGGACATCTTTTTTGGGTTTTAGTTCTAGAAAGTCTTATAAGTCTTCATAGAACTGTTCAACTTCAGCTTCTTCAGCATTACTGGTTGGGACATAGACTTGGATTAAGGTGATATTGAATGGTTTGCCTTGGAAATGAACAGAGATCATTGTGTCGTTTTTGAGACTGCATCCAAGTACTGCATTTTGGACTCTTTTGTGTACTATACTGGCTACTCCATTTCTTCTAAGGGATTCCTGCCCACAGTAGTAGATATACTAGTCATCCGAGTTAAATTCACCCATTCCAGTCCATCTTAGTTTTCTGATTCCTAGAATGTTAATGTTCACTCTTGCCATCTCCTGTTTGACCACTTCCAATTTGCCTTGATTCATGAACCTAACATTCCAGGTTCCTATGCAATATTGCTCTTTACAGCATCGAAGTTCGCCTTTGAACTGTGGTGTTGGAGAAGACTCTTGAGAATCCCTTGGACTGCAAGGAGATCCAACCAGTCCATCCTAAAAGACATCAGTCCTGGGTGTTCTTTGGAAGGACTGATGTTGAAGCTGAAACTCTGACACTTTGGCCACCTTATGCAAAAAGCTGACTCACTGGAAAAGACTCTGATGCTGGGAAAGATTGAGGGCAGGAGGAGAAGGGGACAACAGAGGATGTGATGGTTGGGTGGCATCACCGCCTCAAATGACATGGGTTTGGGTAAACTCCGGGAGTTGGTGATGGACAGGGAGGCCTGGCATGCTGCGGTTCATGGGGTCACAAAAAGTCAGACATGACTGAGTGACTGAACTGAACTGAACTACTCATGAAAACACATTGTCCTAGAAGCTAGTACAATGTGAGAATAGCCAGGTGACTTTCTGCTGTTCAATCAAAAAATTTTGTATCTTTTCATTATACAACCTTATAGAAAAGTAAAAATTCCAACTGTCTTTCTTCACCTTCACTTCTTATTTGTATGTTTCATTCCAACTCCCACATAACAATGAAAAAAATTAATGCTTAAAAATGTAATGAAGTATATTCCTTCATCACAACATTGACTTACCCAAAGTGTTATTTTATCATCTTATCAAATATTTAATATAATCATTAAACATTTTTAACTTCAGCTGGCCATGATTGCTAAGCTGAATTATTAGGAAAGGCATGGGCTCTTAATTAGTACATGGATTAAAAGAATAACATCAAGAAAGCTTTCAACTCTTTGACCATACAAATGAATTCCAAGGGACTAAGGACCAAATTTTTTCTCTCCAAATTTAAAGTTTCTCCTGTTGCCTATTTTTAAAATATTTTACTTTATGTTTTTACACTTTGATCTCCTTCATGCATTTCTACATCCATAACTAAATACCCACCTCTGGCAGCCACTAATCTGTTCTCAGTATCTATGATGATGATTTATTTATTTATTTTAGATTTCTCGTATAAGAAAGGTCATATGGTATTTGCCTTTCTCTGTCCAAATTGTTTCTTTTAGGTCCATAAGGTCCATCCATGTTGTCTAGAATGACAAGCTTCTATTATTTTTTTATTGTTAAATAATATTCCTTCATATACACTCACACATATATATATGTATATAGTCCTCCTTTCACTGTGTTTCTCAGATACTGCATTTTTTTGCACAGTGCATGTTGCTGGCAATCCTGCATCAAGCAAATCTATAAGCACCATTTCTTTGGCAACATTATTTTTTAAGGTATGTACCTTTTAAAAGACATAATACTATGGAATAATGAATAGACTACAGAAATGTGTAAACGTAACTTTTATGTACAATGAGAAATGGAAAATTCCTATGGCTCATTTTATTGTAGTGTTCACTGTATTGTGGTGGTCTGGATGTGAATCCACGATATCTCTGAGGTATGTTTGTGTACAGTTTCTTTATCCATTCATCCACCAGTGGACACTTAGGTTGCCCTCGCATTTTGGCTATTGTAAATAGTGCTTCCATGAACATGGGGGTATATATATCTTTCAGGTTAGTACTTTTTTTTCCCTTTTATCCTAGATAAAAAACCTAGAAGTAGAATTACTAGATCATATTGTAGTTCTATTTTTAATTTTCTGAGCAATCTCCATACTGTTTTTCACAGTTGTTTTAGTTAGTGAGTCATGTCTGATTCTTCATGACCCCGTGAACTATAGACCAAAAGGCTCCTCTGTCCCTGGGATTTTCCAGGCAGCAATGCTGGAGTAGGTTGCAATTTTATTCTCCAAGGGATTTTTCTGACCCTGGGACCAATCTCCTGCATTAGCAGGTGGATTCTTTACCACTGAACCATCAGGGAATCCCATTTTCCACAGTGGCTGCCCTAATTTACACTCCCACAAGCAGTGCAATATGGTAAACTCTTCTCCACAACCTTACCAACATTTATTATTTCTTGTTTTGTGGATGCTAACCATTATAACAAGGGTGAGGTAGTATTTCACTGTGATTTTGATTTGTGTTTCCCTGATGATTAGTGATGTTGAACATCTTTTCATGTACCTGTTGGTCATCTGTACATCTTGTTTGAAAAACTGTCTATTCAGATCTTTTGCCAATTTTTTGATTAAACGTTTTTGCTATTGAGTTATATAGTTTCTTCATGTGCTTTTGCTATTAACCCCCTATTAGATACAGTTTGCAAATATTTTTTCCCATGCCATATGTCGTGTTGTTTATGATTTCCTTTGCTGTACAGCTTTTTAGTTTGCTGTAATCCTGCTTTTTAAATTTTGCTTTTGTTGCTTTTAATTTTTGGTAATAAATTCAAAAAATTCATTGCCAAGACCTATGTCAACTTACTTACTGCCACTTCTTCTAGGAGTTTTATCATTTAGTCTTTAATTCAGGTTGGGTTAGTTTTTTTACATGGAATAAGATGGTGGTTCAATTTTATTCTTTTGTATGTGGCTGTCCAGTTTTTGCAACACCATTTATATAAGAGATTATTCTTTCTTTGTTGTATATTCTTGGCTTTTGCTGTAAATTAATTGACCATATGTGCACGGGTTTATTTCTGGGCTCTCTATTCTATTCTATTGATCAGTGTGTCTGTTTTTATGCTAATACCATACTGTTTTAATTGCTATAACTTTGTAGTGGAGCTTGAAATCTGGGAGTGTGATGCTTCCAGCTTTGTTCTTCTTTGTCCAGATTGCTTTGGCTATTTAGAGTCTTTTACATTTCCATGTAAATTTTAGCACTTGTTTGTTCTATTTCTGTGAAAAATGACATTAGAATTTCAATAGGGATTGCGCTGAATCTGTGAATTGCTTTGGGTAGTATGGACATTTTAATAATATTTGATTTTTTCAATTTATGAACAGATACTATTTTTCATTTTTCTGTCATCTTCAATTCCTTTTCTTAATGCATTATTATTTTCAGTATACAGCTGTTTCACTTTGGTTACATTTATTCCAAAGTATTTTATCCTTTTGATGCCATTGTAAATGGGATTGTTTTGTTGCCTTCTCTTTCAGATAGTTCATGTTAGTGTATAAAAACATAACATATTTTTTGGTATTGATTTTTTCATTCTACAACATTTTTGAATTTATTAGTTCTAATATTTTATTATGCAATCTTTTGATTTTTCCATATATAAATATGATGTCTTTTACACACAGTGACAGTTTTGCTTCTTTCTTTCCAATTTGGAAGAAACAAAAACATTTTATTGCTTTCCTTTGCCTAATTTCTCTGGCTAGGACTTCCAAAACTATGTTGAGTAAAAGTGGCTAGAGTGGACATTCTTGTCTTGATCTTAGAGGAAATGCTTTCAACATCTCACCATTGAGCACAATATTATCTGTGGGCTTATTATATATGGCCTTTATCATGTTGAGATATGTTTTCTATATACCCATTTTGTTGAGTTTCATTCATTTATGAATGGAAATTGCATTTCGTCAAATGCTTTTTCTGCATCTATTGAGATGATCATATAATTTTTATCCTTCAGTTTGTTAAAGTGATGTATCATATTGGCTGATTTTGTTGATGTTGAACCAGCTCTGCACCCCTGGAATAAATCCCACTCAATCGTGGTATATGATCATTTTAATGTATTGTTAAGTTTGGTTTGGTAATATTTTGCTGAGTGTTTTATATCTATGTTCATCAAGGAAATTGGCCAGTAATTTTCTTGATGGAGGAGCCTGGTAGGCTACAGTCCATGGGGTCACAGAGTCGGACATGACTGAGCGACTTCACTTCACTTCAATAATATTATCATATCTCTAATGATCATTTTGTCAACTATAGTTAGGAAGGTTTCTGACTGAAAAATCTTAAGTGAACATTTTGGAGATTCATAAGAATTTTTGCAGTCTGTAAATAACTTTTAAATTCTACCTATTTGAAACACCATCAGTTCTATTTAGCTCATTAAATGGATTCTCATCTCTGTTTTCCAAAAACTTTTCCAAATTCTCATTCTACCACTTAATATATGACTGATCTTTTACAAAAATTTTAATGTTTGTAAATACTTTATTTTATCTGAGCCTCAGTTTACCTGACTATCAAATGAGAATTCAGAAGTTCATCTAACTGACCAGAATTAATGAGATGATATATATATATGATGATATATAAAAGCACAAATGTACAGAAAAAATGATGACTCAGAAAAAAATAACATTTCCAAATTCTTTTTACCTATACTTTAAATCACATTTTCAAAAGAGTTTCTATTTCACAACATATTTATAAGTGATTTTTGGCTAACTGCTTTAAATCTATGTTGGCATGAAGTAATAATTTTCTGAAATCTGAATTAAGGCAAGGTAGTCATAAAATAAAATTAAAACTGTTTCTTCTTATTTTACAATTACTGGGAAAAAATAAAACACTTCCTTTTTTTCTTCTATGATTTTTTTTCCTATAAATTTGGTGCTGATGCTGTTTACTAAGTAGAATAAGTAGATCCGCTGAAGAAAGGAATGGCAACCCACTTCAATATTTTTGCCTAAAGAAGTTCATGGACAGAGGAGCATGAAGAGCTATAGTCAATGGAGTCACAAAGAGTCAGACATGACTGCATGACTAACACACACATAATAAAGAAACAGCCAGATAATTAATAGTAATAGAAACATCGAGAATTGTCGTGTCTTAAAAATAATCTTCATAAGCTTCTCAACGTAGAAACTTGCATAAATGCAGTGTTTTCTGCTAGTTTCATTTTTCTAGTGTACCTGATAAAATTACGTATTAATATGTACATATATATGTATATATGAGCATGCTCAGTCATGTCTGAGTTTTTGGGACCCCATGAACTGTAGCCCACTAGGCTCCTCTGACCATGGGATTTTGCAGGCAAGAATACTGGAGTGAGTTTCTGTTCCCTTCTCCAAGGGATCTTCTCTATCCAGGGACTGGACCCATGTCTCTTTTGTTTCCTGCTTTGGTATGAGGATTCTTTACCACTAAGCCATCTGGGAAACCACACACACACATTTCCATTCATTTATCCTCTCTAGAGAGTACCATGGCTTTCTGATGCATTTCTTGTCTTTGAAAATATTTCACAATTCAGATTTTTTCACAAATTCAGAGTATCTCTCTGTATGACTCATGTTAATAAGGCTTTCTTTTTCCTAAAGAAAAACGTCATAGCAGAAGAAATTTTTCTGATGAGACATAGTTGACTTACTTTGTTTTTCTTAGTGGTCATTCTTTTAAGAGGATAGTATCATGAAAAACAAGAAGTAAAAACAACTAATACAATTCAGTTTTACTAAGCATAAAAATGAATTATCTGTTTGTCAGGACATGGTTTGGTTTATTTTTCTAATTAAATAATCAGTCATATATTCATATATGCCTTCATAGATCGAGAAACATAGGGAAAAAGGACTTTATTCTTTTAGTCGATAATGTAGTAAGAACAAAGAATTGACCAAAATAATTTTCAAGAGACTGCTTTAAAATGGATAATAAGACCCAGTCTTCCAAAGATTATATTACCATCCTGCCTTAAACAATCGGTCCTTATGTGAGATGGTAAGCATTTAATGGAGTCTGCTGTCAGAAGATGTAGAAGTCATCCTTTTATCCCATGGATATAACCAAAGAGATGAGAGCTATGAATTCTACAACTACATGAGACCATGCCACCTCAGAAATAAAAATTCTATCTAAAAAATGTTTTTCTAAAAAGACTTTTAAACTACTTCCTGATGACCTACAGAAAGTTGCTTGACAAATTTCATATACAACATTATAACTAATTTCTGTTAACTTAAAATAATTGTGAACCTCATATAAACATTTTATTTATTTAAAGATTTTATTGAATATAAGTTCTCAGTTGTAATGCCTTTTGAAATTTTTCTATGTAAATTGTTTGTATTCTAGCACCTCTAAAATCATAGTAGCACCATTCCTTTCAGGAACAAATTTCTATTGAAGCTTTGGTTTTCTTACTTTTTTTTTTTGAACTCCCAAACATGAACCCTGGNTTTGTTACAGCAGCCACAGGAAACGTATATGGCAAGCTTACATTCAACCTTTTAGGAAACCACCAAATAGTTTCTTAATGTGTCTGTACCATTCTCCATTTCCGCCAGCAGAGTATGGAGACTCCGCTCCCCCACATGGCAGCATCACTGGGAATGGTCAGTCTCCTTCACGCGAGCCATTCAGATCAGAGTACAGTGGTCGCTCACTATGGTTTTAACTTGCATTTCTGGAAGAGCTGACTCATTTGAAAAGTCCCTGATGCTGGGAAAGATTGAAGGCAGGAGGAAAATGGGATGACAGAGGATGAAATGGTTGGATGGCATCACCGACTCAACGGACATGAGTCTGGGTGAACTCCGGGAGTTGGTGATGGACAGGGAGGCCTGGCGACCTCATGTCTATGAGGTCGCAAGAGTCAGTCCATGAGTGACTGAACTGAATGGAACGGAACGGCCAATAATTTTAAGTATATTTTCATGTGGTTATTTGCCATCTGCATATCTTCTCTGGAGAAGTCTATGTTTACAACGTTTGTCTACTTTTAGTTTGGTTTACTTGTTTTCTTATTATTGGGTTTTGAGCGTTCTTCATGTATTCTGAAGACACCTACCCTAAAACCCATCTACTCCATTCTTAGGTATTTATCCGAGAAAAACGAGGTATATATATCCACACAAAGATTTGTATACTACTATTCATAGATGTTTTGCTTGTAAAGGTCAAAAACCAGAAACAACTCAAATGTTCATCAGCTGTTGAATGGATAAACAAATTGTGGTACCCATCCAATGGAATACCAGTCAGTGACAAAAATCAAGCAACTATTGGCACAGACAACAGCATGGATTGTGTGCGTGCTAAGTTGCTTCAGTCATGTCTGACTCTTTGTGCCCCCATGGACCGTAGCCCGCCAGGCTCCTCTGCCCATGGGATTCTGCAGGCAAGAGTACTGGAGTGGGCTGCCATGGCCTCCTCCAAGGGACCTTCCTGACCCAGGGATTGAACCCACATCTCTTATGTCTCCTGTGTGGATTGACTTGAATAATTTTTCTGAATGAAAGAAGCCAGATCAAAAACATCATACATACTGTAGGAGTCTACAATTCTAGAAAAGTCAAACTGACCCACAGTGACAGAGGGCAGATCTACGGCTGCCTAGGGACGAGGAAAGTGGGGAGAAGGGATAATTAAAGGAGAAGAGAAGACTTTGGGGGTGACATTTACATTCATCGTCTTGACTACAGAGAAGATTTCCAGGTATATATGAGTGTCAAACTGTAGACCTTATATGTTGTCAAACTGTAGACTTTAAATATGTTCAGTTCATGGTCTTGGAGAAGGCAATGGCAGCCCACTCCAGTGTTCTTGCCTGGAGAATCCCAGGGACAGGGGAGCCTGGTGGGCTGTAGTCCATGGGGTCACTAAGGGTCAGACACGACTGAGCAACTTCACTTTCACTTTTCACTTTCATGCATTGGAGAAGGCAATGGGAACCCACTCCAGTGTTCTTGCCTGGAGAATCCCAGGGACAGGGGAGCCTGGTGGGCTGCCATCTATGGGGTCGCACAGAGTCAGACACGACTGAAGCGACTTAGCAGCAGCAGCAGCAGCAGCAGTTCATGGTATGTCAGTTACACATTGATAAAGCTGTTAAAGAAGTTGTTTAATCCTTCTAAGCCTCAGTTTCTTTATCTATAAATGGAGACAGTAATATATCCCACCTCATAAGGTTACTGTGGGATTAAATTGTAATCTGGCAAAGCACTCTGTTCAGAGTCTTGTATACAATGAGCACTCAAGGCTAACAATATTTTTGTAAAAATGGTACAAAAACTTTCATCCTGGTGCAATATATTATATAATATATATTAAAATACATTATTAATATTAAAAAATTACACTGTATGTTAATATACTAGAGTATGCTTAGAAAAAAGACTGGAAATAAGTATTCTCAAAGTATAAAATGCTATTTGACTGTGATTGTGGAATTTGGGGTGATTTTATTTTTGCACATTTCCTCTATTTTCTAGGTTCTCTACAATACATTATGCATTGTTCTTATCCAGTGAAAAGGTTTATTTTTTTAAAATACTGTTACTAATCCCTTAACAAAGCAAAGCTCCGTGGAACAAATCAGATGGAGTAGAGCATATCCATTTCCTGCTTGTCTGTACCCCTGGAACCCCTCTTATCCTCCTTCTGATCACGTCCCTCCCCACTCTGCGGTATGCTCAGACACACAGGTTGCGTGTGGGCTCTCTTAAACCCATCGACGATTCCCTGTAAGCCTTTAGATAGAGGCCCTGTTCCCAGCACAGCTCCTGCTCACCTCTCTGGTCTTGCCTGCCCTGTTCCTGACCTCTCTCGATCTCTGCTCCTGCCCCACTGGCTTTTCAGGACCTCCAGGTTCTTTGGTCTGTCCCATCTCCCTTGCTTCATACCATGAAATCTGCTCTCTTCCTCCTGGTTACCGACCTCAGCTCAATGGGGAAGTCTTTCCTTGACATCTCTTTGTTATACTCTCACATGATCCTTTTGGCTAAAATTCAGTGAACTGTTGTTCCAGGGGTCTTCCTAGCTGGTGAGCAGTCTGAGCGTGGAACCATGTCTGTGCTGTTCAAATCAGAGTTGTAGGCACTTATTAGTTCAGCTGGTAAAGAATCCACCTGCAATGCAGGAGACCCCAGTTCAATTCCCAGGTCAGGAAGATTACCTGGAGAAGGGATAGGCCACCCACTCCAGTATTCTTAGGCTTCCCTGATGGCTCATATGGTAAAGAATCACCTGCAATGTAAGAGACCTCAGTTCAATCCTTGGGTTGGGAAGATCTCCTGAAGGAGGGCATGGAAACCCACTCCAGCAGTCTTGCCTGGAGAGCCCCATGAACAGAGGAAGCTAGGAGGGCTACAGTCCAGGGAGTCACAAAGAGTCGGATGCAACTAAGCACAGCACAGCTCAGGCACTTATTTCTGGTGTTTAAAAAAGGGCTGGTTCACATCACCTTAATACCAAAACCTGACAAAGATGCCATAAAAAAAGAAAACTACAGGCCGATATCACTGATGAACATAGATGCAAAAATCCTCAACAAAATTCTAGCAATCAGAATCCAACAACACATTAAAAAGATCATACACCATGACCAAGTAGGCTTTATCCCAGGAATGCAAGGATTCTTCAATATTCGTAAATCAATCAATGTAATTCACCACATTAACAAATTGAAAAATAAAAGCTATATGATTATCTCAATAGATGCAGAGAAAAGCTTTGACAAAATTCAACATCGATTTATGATAAAAACCCTCCAGAAAGCAGGAATAGAAGGAACATACCTCAACATAATAAAAGCTATATATGACAAACCCACAGCAAACAGTATCCTCAATGGTGAAAAACTGAAAGCATTTCCCCTAAAGTCAGGAACAAGACAAGGGTGCCCACTTTCACTGCTACTATTCAACATAGTTCTGGAAGTTTTGGCCACAGCAATCAGAGCAGAAAAAGAAATAAAAGGAATCCAAATTGGAAAATAAGAGGTTTTCTTACTTTTTTTTGCATGAAAGTATAAATTAAACTTAGAAGTTGAATTAAATTTAATAAGTTACAAAATGGTGAACTACATGGAGTGTGTATTTTTAAAAGATAATCACTTTCTGTGATTTATCACCTACCAAGCACCCTGGTGGCTAAGATGGTAAAGAATCTGCCCTCAATTCAGGAGACCTGGGTTCAATCCCTGGGTCAGGAAGCTCCCCTGGAGAAGGAAATGACAACCCACTCCACTATCCTTGCCTGGAGAATCCCATGGACAGAGGAGCCTGGTAGACTACAGTCCATGGGGTCCCAAAGAGTCACACATGACTGAACAACCAGCACTTTCACTTTAAATATTTTAAGATGTTGATCATTTAGTAAATAGTAAAACTGAGAAACAGATTTTTCTGTGCACTGAGCACCCCTCCAGATAAGTTCACTTCTGGAAAACCTAACTCTTGGTTTGCCCGGGAGCCTGGCTGAACTTCCTTTGTAGACTTCCCAGTGCATGCATGTAGGTTTCCAAGAGCCCCAGTGCAACTGTGCTCAAAACATTCTACTCATCCCTTTATTGACTCTTTTGCTTTCTACCCAAGAATTCTAAGTTGAAGATTAAAAACTTTTTTTTTTTCTGAAAATGATAGCTTCCCAAGGAGTTTCTCATTACAAACATCTAAACTTGGAATTGGCTTAGGAAAAAGAGAATGATATAGAATCATCTAGAATCAATGTTTAGAGAAGAAAAGTTTTCTTTGTTTGCAGAAACACTAAGTCTTAAGTAAGAGTTACCATCACTAATTCCCATTGTTTGGGTCACCTGATTGTTGCTTCACAAAATTCTCAATTGGTTGGCTTTGATTATATGTAAGGGGCTGCTGTTAAGTCACTTCAGTTGTGGCCGACTCTGTGTGACCCATAGACGGCAGCCCACCAGGCTCCCCCGTCCCTGGGATTCTCCAGGCAAGAACACTGGAGTGGGTTGCCATTTCCTTCTCCAATGTATGAAAGGGAAAAGTGAAAGTGAAGTCGCTCACTCGTGTCCGACTCTAAGCGACCCCATGGACTGCAGCCCACCAGGCTCCTCTGCCCATGGGATTTTCCAGGCAAGAGTACTGGAGTGGGGTGCCATTGCCTTCTCCAATATGTAAGGGGAAGAGCACCAAATTTGGAGTCAGCATGTAAGACTCAGATAATCAAATCAGGATTGAAAAGCACAGGATACAAAAATTACTTTTCCCCTATTGTGTGTTAGTCACTGAGTCCTGTCCAACTCTTTGCGACATTATGGACTGTAGCCTGCCAGGCTCCTCTGTCCGTGGGATTCTCCAGACAAGAATTACTGGAGTAGGCATGTAAGACTCAGATAATCAAATCAGGATTGAAAAGCACAGTATACAAAAATTACTTTCCCCCTATTGTGTGTTAGTCACTGAGTCCTGTCCAACTATTTGCGACATTATGGACTGTAGCCCGCCAGGCTCCTCTGTCCATGGGATTCTCCAGACAAGAATACTGGAGTAGGTTGCCATACCCTCCTCCAGCAGATCTTCCTGACCCCAGGGATTGGACCTGTGTCTTCTGCATTGCATGCAGATTCTTTACCATCTGAGCTACCAGGGACCAAAAATCAATAATAACCAGAAGCACCAGAAGAATATTTGTCAGCATTGGCTTTGCCACCTACTAAATGTGTGACATTGAGCAAATTATTAAATCGTCTGAGCCTCAGTTCCTACTCCCTAGACTGGGAAGAATATCTACCTGAAAAGTTGTTAGAAGAATAAATCTGACTTGTTTGTTGGTAGTTGGTAACACTAGTGGTAGAGAATCTGATTGCCAATGGAGAAGCCACAAAAGATAAGGGTTAGATCCCTGGGTCAGGAAGATTCCCTGGGGGAGGGCATGGCAACCCACTCCAGTATTCTTGCCTGGAGAATCCCACGGACAGAGGAGCTTGGCAGGCCAGTGCCCATAGGGTCACAAAGAATTGTACACAACTGAAGTGACTTAGCACATATGCAGTACATTGAAACTGCTTTTAATGATTAGAGCAGGGCAAAGGGAGGATGGAGTTTCCACTAGGATGAAAGAATTTGTGGTATAGATAATAGTATACCCTTTTTAAAAGTTAGTTTATTAAGCTCTCAGAAAAAGCAAAGGGGAAAAAAAGATGGAAAATGAGAAAAAAAAACAGCATTAACATACAGTATATAAATACATTTCCTTAATCAGCCATCCATATTTATTAGATTTTTAAAAAGCACCCAGTGCCTTAAAAGGTTTTTGAGAGCTGCACTATTTTTAATAAAGTCTCATGTGAAGCACCAAATAAGCTCTTAAAAAGCCTGGAAGTGCAATTCCATTCAATTTCTGTCAATAAGAATTGCCCAGGTGTAATGTACTTGACGCAGCACGTATCCAAGGAATGAACCCACTGCATTCTTCACCAGGAAAGATGTTGAGGTACCTTAGTTGGGGAGCCATTCCCAGCGTGTGTTGGAAAAGATCAGAAGGCAAATATGGAAATCGCTAGCATCTTTTGATTTTTAAAACTTACCTTGTACATTTACCTGGTTGACATATGAATGAAGAAGACTCCAACAAAGCATCAGGTTTCATTGAGTGAGATTTCATAAAAAGTACTCTTTTCTTCCCAAATGTAACACAAACAGCTAAGCTGTTACTAGATATTTTTCTCTTTTTATGATTTTCAGAGAGGAACTAGGTGAATTTTTGTAAGCAGACCAGTTTTTGAATTATAGTGTGTTTGGGATTTTTTAAATAAACATTTGGTTTCTGTTATTCATAGAAAATTTGCTCTTCCCTATTAAAAATGCTTACCTCGTCTTTTTAACAGTCATGTTACTAGTGTGTACTTGATGTAAGAGGAGTGTTTTATAATTAGGGATATATACATATACTCAAACCTAAATTTAGCCTAAATGAATTTTCAAAAGGTTGTAAAATACTCTGTTCAGATTCTGTTCTCTCCAGTGGATTAATCTGGAAAACAACTGGGACTCAATTTAGAATTTCCTGGCAGTGAGCAAGAGAAATGTCAAATTCACAGTTTCACTTTATTGAAGGCCCTCTTAGGAGTCCAGTGGAAAGAACTGTGTGTGCCTGGTAGCCAGAGAGCAGTGGGAGGTAATATTTAGTTTATTAATGTGTCTTTGATTTTTTTTCATAGTGTTGATGCCTCATATTAAAAACCAGGACCTTGATCCAATTTTCCCTTCTCCCTCCCTCTAATGGAAAAAAGCTATGAAAAACAGATAAAGTTAACAAGATGTTGCATAAAATCAAAGTGCATTTCAGCAATCCCAAGATATTCAATACTTTTCCATTTGCTTGTGCATTGGAATGGCTCAGTAAATTATGTTCCACTTGTTAATATTGAATTTTAATATCCAACTGCCAACAGTGCACAACATTCTATATACCTTAGATGACATTCTTGTCCTCTGGAAGCTTAAGTTTTGTAAAAACAAAGCTAATAATTGGTTTTCTTGATGTTTTTCTTATTTTGCATGTTATTAACACATGGTAAGAGCATGTTTATTAGCTGTGTATTGGATCTGAGTCCCTTTATCCTTTTATTGATTTGGATTAGATTTTTGAGAAATTAGGGTAAATAGGTGCAATAGAGTAAACGTGAATCTAAAGTCTAAGAAATTTGTAGTGCTAAGTAAGGGATAGATTTTGATATTTTAGCCTGGTGGCTCAGACAGTAAAGCATCTGCCTGTAATGCAGGAGACCCAGGTTCAATCCTTGGGTCGGGAAGATCCCGTAGAGAAGGAAATGGCAACCCACTCCAGTACTCTTGCCTGGAAAATTCCATGGATGGAGGAGCCTGGTAGGCTACAGTCCATGGGGTTGCAAAGAGTCAGACACGACTGAACAACTTCACTCGCTCAATAAAGTTTTGAGAATAACTTTATAATAGATGCAAAATAAAACTATTGTATTCTATCAATAAACAGGAACTAACCACTAAAATATCAATGAAATACATCTTTTTTTGAAATACTAACTGGATCATGAGAGATTAATTATGTTATCTAGTACTCCAAAATCACTGCAGATGGTGACTGCAGCCATGAAATTCAAAGACACTTCTTCTTGGAAGGAAAGCTAAGACAAACCTAGACAGCACATTAAAAAGCAGAGACATCACTTTGCTGACAAAGATTTGTCTAGTCAAAGCTGTGGTTTTTCCAGTAGTCATGTACAAATGTGATAGTCGGACCATAAAAAAGGCTGAGAGCTGAAGAACTGATGATTTTTAACTATGGTGTTAGAGAAGACTCATGAGAATCTGTTTGGACTGCAAGGAGATCAAACCAGTCAATCCTAATGGAAATCAACCCTGAATATTCATTGAAAGGACTGATGCTGACACTGAAACTCCAATACTTTGCCCACCTGATGCAAAGAGCTGACTTATTTGAAAAGACTCTGATGTTGGAAAAGATTTAGAACAGGAGGAGAAGGAGGCACCAAAGGATGAGATGGTTAGATAGTATCACCAACTCCATGGACATGAATTTGAGCAAACTCGGGGAGATAGTGGAGGACAGAGGAACCTGGCATACTGCAGCCCATGGAGTCATGAAGTAGGAGATGACTTAGTAACTGAACAACAACAAAAGTGCTTTGCTGGAAATGTTTAGGAGGATGAAATGAAGGAGAGTAAATTAACTGGAGATACATCTAAAACTGAATCTTCATTTATTAAAACACTGTCTGGTTCTCAATATGATATTACCAAAGCATAAACTACTAGTTCTTAAGAGGGTCCTTGGGAAAAATCACATGGCCTATTAGACTTAAGGCAACAAAGTACTCACCATTCTCAGGTTATTGATAATCTGGTGATAAATTGTGTTTGGGGCATGTTTCATAAGCTAGTGTTTTGGGTTTTTATTTCTATGTTAGCTAGAAAAGACATCATTTCAAGAAACATTATTTTTATAATATTCTCTTTAGAACTATTTTTCTGCCCTATTTATTCTCAGTTCAGTTCAGTAGCTCGGTCCTGTCTGACTCTTTGTGATCTCATGGACTGCAGCACACCAGGCTTCCCTGTCCATCACCAAATCCCAGAGCTTCCTTAAACTCTTGTCTGTTGAGCCAGTGATGCCATCCAAACATTTTGTCCTCTGTCGGCCCCTTCTCCTTCTGCCGGCAATCTTTCCCAGCATCAGGGTTTTTTTTCAGTGAGTCAATTTTTCACATCGGTTGGCCAAAGTATTGTAGCTTCAGCTCCAGCATCAGTCCTTCCAATGAATATTCAGGACTGATTTACTTTAGGGTGGACTGATTGGATCTCCTTGCAGTCCAAGGGACTCTCAAGAGTCTTCTCCAATACAACTTTTTCTGCCAGTGCTTAAATTTCAACTTTCATTCAACTCTATTTTTCATCTGTTATTCCACTACATTTTGGAGCTGTTGTCTTTTCTGGTTTATGTAATTGCAGGCTATAATGATAAAGTATGAGGTGAGGTGAAGTCGCTCAGTCGTGTCCGACTCTTTGCGACTCCCTGGACTGTAACCTACTAGGCTTCTCCATCCATGAGATTCTCCAGGCAAGAATACTGGAGTGGATTGCCATTTCCTTCTCTAGGGAATCTTCCCGACCCAGGGATCGAACCCAGGTCTCCAGCATTGGAGGCAGACGCTTTAACCTCTGAGCCACCAGGGAAGCCCATGATAAAGTATGGGAGTAGAGTATAAAGTCTCTCTTCTCAATGCCCAGAATAGGTGAGGGAGTAGTCAAGCTCATCTTTCTTCCTTATGTTTTTGTTTTGTCTGAAAAAAGGTTAACGATGCAAAAATACTTAATAAAAATGATCTTTGCTCACTTCTGAAGGAGGGTCAAAGCCATCACTTCATGGGAAACAGATGCGGAAACAGTGTCAGATTTTATTTTTCTTTTTGGGCTCCAAAATCACTGCAGATGGTGACTGCAGTCATGAGATTAAAAGACGCTTATTCCTTGAAAGGAAAGTTATGGCCAACCTAGATAGCATATTCAAAAGCAGAGAGATATTATTTTGCCAACAAAGTTCCCTCTAGTCAAGGCTATGGTTTTTCCAGTGGTCATGTATGGATGTGAAAGTTGGACTGTGAAGAAAGCTGAGCACCAAAGAATTGATGCTTTTGAACTGTGGTGTTGGTGAAGACTCTTGAGAGTCCCTTGGACTGCAAGGAGATCCAACCAGTCCATTCTAAAGGAGATCAATCCTGGGTGTTCATTGGAAGGAATGATGCTAAAGCTGAAACTCCAGTACTTTGGCAACCTCATGAGAAGAGCTGACTCATTAGAAAAGACTCTGATGCTGGGAGGGATTGGGGGCAGGAGGATGAGGGGACGACAGAAGATGAGATGGCTGGATGGCATCACCGACTCAATGGACATGAGTTTGTGTGAACCCGGGAGTTGGTGATGGACAGGGAGGCCTGGCGTGCTGTGATTCATAGGGTCACAAAGAGTCGGACATGACTGAGTGACTGAAATGAACTGAACATGGGAAGACTTTGGTCAAATTAATGTAATGACTATGGAAAGAGGGTGAGTTGAGGCCTCAGAAGTCAAGATCTATAGGCAAGTCTAAATTATGAGACAGTAGGAAAAAGTGAAGAATTTGAACCCCAGAGAAAAATGAAGTAGAAATGTGTAATCTGAAAGAGAGGGAAAGAGAGACAAAGGAACAACAGAGTATGAACATGGCTTTGTAGACCCTTGAAGAAATTTGGAAAGAATCACTGATTTTTTTTTTTTCCTTGAAGACTTTTGTGTTCACACATTCTGATATAGGTGTCCTTTTATTCAACTCCCTTTTACTTGAAGTAATTTGGATCCTTATTTTCTACAATTAAAAAAAAAAAATCCTTAACAAAAAACAACCCTGGACAATGAAAAACTGAGTCTTAAAATGTTAAGCTAAACTGGAAAATCAAAGAGTCACAGAACCATGGATATTATCTCGTACCATCTTCAATGCAGCAGATAGAGGTTTTAAAAATATTATAAATGTGCTTAAAATGACATAGTAAAAATTATATAAAATACATATAGGAGATCTACCTTTCATGAAACATTTCAATGAATATTACTGATAATTTTTAGAGTAAGAATCAGCATTCCTATTTTCTAGATAAGGAAATAGTTATTTTCCCCAAATTATATAGCTGATATGTAGAAAAAATTAGAAATTCTTTAATTTTTCTACCAAATTAAAACTCTGTATAAATACTCTTGTTTACTGTAGAATTCTCATGTCATCCATCTAAAACTAATCAATGTATTGTAAAAAATAATAACACATTTCTAGAAAATATTTATATTTTTTATGTCTCTGCAGAGAGTTTATTTAATTTTTCTCATAATAATTTGGTTTGGTTGATAACAAGGATGATGATGGTAATGGTGATGGTGGTGAAAGATACCTACTAGACATTTCAAAATGAATGTTCCTGAGGGCTGCGCTGGGCATTTCCAAAAGGGGATCATCCTGCACTCCAAATATGCATGCTACCTCTAATTTCCAAGCTCAGAAACTGAGGATTGTTCTTGCCTCCTCTGCTTAACTCATTCCACATATCCAGAGTCAAAGTCCTTTACACAATCTGTCTTCTAAATGAATCTTGGACCAGCTGTCCATATGCATACCTATAAACACTGCCTCTGTTTAGACCATCAGCATCTCTCTTTGAATGTTTGAGTGAGCCTGCTAATTAGACTCCCTGAATCTAGCCTCCCTGTCCCAGGGCAGAAAGCTTATTCATCTTTTTTTTTTTTTTTTGCCCCTGGGTAGATTCAGATGGTAAAGAATCTGCCTGCAGTGCAGAAGACCTGGGTTTTATCACCGGATTGGGAAGATCCCCTGGAGAAGGGAAAGGCTGCCCACTCCAGTATTCTTGGGCTTCCCTTGTGGCTCAGCTGGCACAGAGTCTGCTTACAATGCGGGAGACCTGGGTTCAAATCCTGGGTAAGGCGAACTATGAAGTAAAGTATCCACACCCTCTTTTTCTTTGAGTAGTATGAGAAGACAAAAATATAGAACACTGAAAGATGAACTTATCAGGGTGGTAGGTGCCCAATATGCTACTAGAGATCGAGAATTAACTCCAAAAAGAATGATGGAGCCAAAGCAAAAACACTATCCAGTTATGGATGTGATGGGCGATGGAAGCATAGTCCAATGCTGTAAACAACAGTAACTGCATCGAACCTGGACTGCTAGGTCCATGAATCAAGACAAATTGAAAGTTGTCAAACAGGAGATGACAAAAGTGAACGTTGACATTCTAGGAATCAGTGAACTAAAATGGACTGGAATGGGTGAATTTAACTCAGATGACCATTATATCTACTACTGTGGGCAGGAATCCTTTAGAAGAAATGGAGTAGCCATCATAGTCAACAAAAGTAAACCACTAGACCATTCAGATATGATCGAAATCAAATCCCTTATGTGACTATACAGTAGAAGTGACAAATAGATTCAACGTACTAGATCTGATAGAGTGCCTGAAGAACTATGGATGGAGATTCATGCCATTTGTACAGGAGGCAGGGATCAAGACCATCCCCTAGAAAAAGAAATGCAAAAAGGCAAAATGGTTGTCTGAGGAGGTCTTACAAGAAGTTATGAAAAGAAGAGAAGTGAAAGGCAAAGGAGAAAAGGAAAGATATGCCCATTTGAGTGCAGAGTTCCAAAGAATAGCAAGGAGAGATAAGAAAGCCTTCCTCAGTGATCAGTGTAAAAAAATAGAGGAAAACAATAGAATGGGAAAGACTAGAGATCTCTTCAAGAAAATCAGAGATATCAAGGGAAATTTTTATGCAAAGATGGGTACAATAAAGGACAGAAATTATATGGACCTAATAGAAGCAGAAGATATTAAGAGATGACAAGAATACACAGAAGAACTATACAAAAAATCTTCATGATCCACATAATCATGATGATGTGATCACTCACCTAGAGCCAGACTCCTGGAATGCAAAGTAAAGTGAGCTGTAGGAAGCATCACCATGAATAAAGCTAGTGGAGGTGATGCAATTGCAGTTGAGCTATTTCAAATCCTAAAAGATGGTGCTGTGGAGAGTGCTGCACTCAATATGTCAGCAAATTTGGAGAATTTAGCAGTGGTCACAGGACTGGAAAAGATCAATTTTCATTCCAATCCCAAAGAAAGGCAATGCCAAAGAATGCTGAAACTACCACATAATTGCACTCATCTCNATTTCAAATCCTAAAAGATGGTGCTGTGGAGAGTGCTGCACTCAATATGTCAGCAAATTTGGAGAATTTAGCAGTGGTCACAGGACTGGAAAAGATCAATTTTCATTCCAATCCCAAAGAAAGGCAATGCCAAAGAATGCTGAAACTACCACATAATTGCACTCATCTCACACACTAGTAAAGTAAATGGTCAAAATTCTCCAAGCCAGGCTTCAACAGTATGTGAGCCATGAACTTCCAGATGTTCATGCTGGTTTTAGAAAAGGCAGAAGAACTAGAGATCAAATGGCCAACATCTGTTGGACCATCAAAAAAGCATGACAGTTCCAGAAAAAACATCTATTTCTGCTTTATTGATATGCCAAAGTCTTTGACTGTCTGAATCACAATAAACTGTGAAAAATTCTGAAAGATGTGGGGATACAAAACCACCTTACCTGCCTCCTGAGAAATCTGTATGCAGGTCAAGAAGCAACAGTTAGAACCGGACACAGAACAACAGACTGGTTCCAAATCAGGAAAGAGTACATCAAGGCTGTATATTGTCACCCTGCTTATTTACCTATATCCAGAGTACATCATGAGATATGCTGGACTGGATGAAGCACAAGTTGGAATCAAGATTGCTGGGAGAAACATCAGTAACCTCAGATATGCAGATGACACCACCCTTAAGGCAGAAAGTGAAGAACTAAAGAGTCTCTTGATGAAAGTGAAGGAGGAGAGTGAAAATGTTGGCTTAAAACTCAATGATATGCTGGACTGGATGAAGCACAAGTTGGAATCAAGATTGCTGGGAGAAACATCAGTAACCTCAGATATGCAGATGACACCACCCTTAAGGCAGAAAGTGAAGAACTAAAGAGTCTCTTGATGAAAGTGAAGGAGGAGAGTGAAAATGTTGGCTTAAAACTCAACATTCAGAAAACTAAGGTCATGGCATCTGGTCTCATTACTTCATGGCAAATATACGGGGAAACAGTGCAAACATGAAAGACTTTATTTTGGGGGGCTCCAAAGTCACTGCAGATGGTGACTGCAGCCATGAAATTAAAAGACACATGCTCCTTGGAAGAAAAGTTATGAAAAACCTAGACAACATATTAAAAAGCAGAGACATTAGTTTGCCAACAAAGGTCCATCTAGTCAAAGCTATGGTTTTTCTAATAGTCATGTATGGATGTGAGAGTTAGACCATAAAGAAAGCTGAGCACCAAAAAATTGATGCTTTTGAACTGTGGTGTTGGAGTAGACTCTTGAGAGTCCCTTGGAAAGCAAGGATATCCAACCACTCAATCCTAAAGAAAATCAGTCCTGAATACTCATTGGAAGGACTGTGAATATTCATTGGAAGGACTGATGCTGAAGCTGAAACTCCAATAATTTGGCCACCTGATGAGAAGAACTGACTTATTGGAAAAGACCCTGATGCTGGGAAAGATTGAAGGCAGAAGGAGAAGGGGATGACAGAGGATGAGATTGGGATATCATCACTAACTCTATGAACATGAGTTTGGGTAAACTCCGGGAGTTGGTGATGGACAGGGAGGCCTGGCGTGCTGCAGTCCATGGAGTCTCAAAGAGTTGGACACGACTGAGCCACTGAACTCAACTGACCATCCATGTTATGATCTAAAATTATTCGCTAATTTTCAGCCATGAGGTCTGTATTCCAAGCAGCCGGAAGAAGCAAAAATGGTTTTCTCTCGTTTCTCATTGGCCAGAACAGATTCATAATTCATTCCTGAGGTCTAAAGTAAGTTGGGAAACAATCATGATTCCAAAGGTTATATGCTCAGCTGGAATCTTTGGGTTCTATTATTAAAGTGGAAGTGTAAATAAAAAATTTTTTAAGTATATAGTGGAAGTATAGAGCATGTATCGATAACTAAACATCTATGCAGCTGTCACATACTGAATATTTATTCTGAAACAGATACTTCAATGCGTATTTTATATTTATTATCTCACTCATCATGACATCTTTCACGGAGAGATGCTATCATCTCCATGTTACAGATGGGGAAACTGAACATCAAAAGATTCTCTAACTCACCCTATGTCATTTTGTGTGTGTGCATGTGTGCTTAGTTGCGTCCAACTCTTTGTGACCCCATGGACTATAGCCCACCAGGCTTCTCTATTCATGGGATTTCCCAGGCAAGATTACTGGAGTGGGTTGTCATTTCTTCCTCCAGGCTATCTTCCCAATCCAGGGATCAAACCCCCATCTCCTGCACTGGCAGGTGGATTCTTTAAAGTTAAGCCACCAGGGAAGTCCCTATGTTATTCTTTGTTGTTCTTCAGGTGCTAAGTCATGTCTGACTCTTTGCAACCCCATGGACTGTAGCCTGCCAGGCTTTCCTGTCCTTCACTGTCTCCCTGAGTTTGCTCAAACTCATGTTCATTGAGTCACTGATGCCATCCAACCATCTCATCCTCTGTCGCCCACCTCTCCTCTTGCCCTTAGTCTTTCCCAGCATCAGGGTCTTTTGCAATGAATCATTCTAGCAAATGCCAAATATGGAATCAAACTCAGATTTGACCTTACATTTGATGTTCTTTCTATTACACCAGTTTGCTGCTTCCTTCTTTATTAAATGACAAGTCCTATACCGTGCATTGAGTCTGCAGAAGTGAAGTTTATGTTCAGAGAGAACAAATCTGGAAAAATGAGGCATAAAAGCATGACTCATTGTCTATGGAGCTGGGCAGGTTAGATAGAAGTGAGAAAGGGATTCATGAAATGTAGGAAGCTCAAACTTGATGTTCTCTCTGCCTGGAAAGTGACTCTCCAGTGTTTCCACAAGCACTGCCCTATTTGCCCAGTCACCTTCTACTCATGTGTCAATTTTCAGCCCCAACATCAGTGGGTCTGGCTAAGTCGTACCTACCATGACTTTTCTTAGACCCTGTTCACACCTCTGTTGTACACACCTGTGTTGCAATATTTATTTAGTCAAGTTATAATATCATTAGCATCTAATCTAGTTATAATATCATTAACACCTCCATGTGTCTTACACATGGAGGTAAACTGTATTCAATGTAAAAGAACTTTTGGAATTTGAGCCATCACAAACTAATTTATACGCATGTCTTTATATATGTGGACTTCCCTAGTGGTTCAGAGGTTAAACCGTCTGCCTGCAATGTGGGAGACCTGGGTTTGATCCCTGGGTCAGGAAGATCCCCTGGAGAAGGAAATGGCAACCCACTCAAGTATTCTTGCCTGGAGAATCCCATGGANATATATATATTTATATACCAGAGCTTACTAAAGTCACTTCCCTTGTTTTATATCTCAGAGCTTGCTAATTTATAAACCTTCAGTCACCCACAGCTTGAAAAATTTCACACCGATGGTGAGGGGAGTAGTCATTCATTTATATATTTAACAAATATGTAACAAGCTCAGTCTTCAGGGAGCTCACAACTCAAGCACTTGCCCTAGACTGAACAATTCACTGGAATGTCCACTGATCTTTTCCTCCCCTCCCAGCCCTGGTCACTCTTAATTGGGAGCCCCTGTCTCTTTTCAGAGGTAGATAAAGACCAGGATGACAATTTAGAGCGTCAGCAAGTAACCCTCTAGAGATTAAATTATCAATTACAAAACTTAGCTCCAGCTTTTCCTTTCTTTAACAGCTCAATCTTTCTGCAATTAGCTCAATTCAAATGAGAAAAAACCTTTCACTGTCCTTAAGGGACCGGGCTGGTTGTTTCATTCATGTAACTGGTATTGTTGCTATTGCCATTACTTTTCAGTTCAGTTCAGTCGCTCAGTCGTGTCCGACTCTTTGCGACCCCATGAATCGCAGCACGCCAGGCCTCCCTATCCATCACCAAACTCCCAGAGTTTACCCAAACTCATGTCGGTCGAGTTGGTAATGCCATCCAGCCATCTCATCCTCAGTCGTCCCCTTCTCCTCCTGCCCCTAGTCCTTCCCAGCATCAGGGTCTTTTCCAATGACTCAACTCTTTGCATGAGGTGGCCAAAATATTGGAGTTTCAGCTTCAGCATCAATCCTTCCAAAGAACACTCAGGACTGATCTCCCTTAGGATGGACTGGTTGGATCTCCTTGCAGTCTCAAGAGTCTTCTCCAACACTATAGTTCAAAAGCATCAATTCTTCGGCGCTCAGCCTTCTTCACAGTCCAACTCTCACATCCATACATGACCACAGGAAAAACTATAGCCTTGACTAGACGGACCTTAGTCGGCAAAGCAATGTCTCTGCTTTTGAATATGCTATCTAGGTTGGTCATAACTTTCTTCCAAGGAGTAAGCGTCTTNTGTTTGCATTTCTTTTCCATGGGGATGGTGTTGATCCCTGTCTCAGATGTGTATAAGAGACATTGTTGATTTTAATGCTGATGTCTTCGAAATTATGGGCTATCTTGAGAGAAGTTGTTGCCGTAGGACAAATTGTATTCAGTATTTCAACATATCTTGACCTTTTAGAAGATAACCCGATTGAAAAAGGGTCAGTTCGTGGACAAACCTGTGCCTAATAAGCTGTGCCTTGCGTTTCTTGAACTTCTGTATTTTGATACTTGGACTCATGCTTAATTGCTAAGTTGTGTCCAACTTTTTGTGACCACATGCACTGTAGCCCACCAGGCTTCTCTGTCCATAGGATTTCCCAGGCAAAAATACTGGTTTGTTGCCATATCCTCCTCCAGGGTATCTCCCCAACCCCAAAATCGAACCTGAGTCTCCTATATCTCCTGCACTGGCAGGCAGATTCTTTACCACTGAGCCACGTGAGAAGCCCTCATATTTTGATGTTACAGGGTATAATTTTTCCCATTGCAGATCTAAGATACTTGAAGGATTATAAGAGCTTTTCCTTTCCTTTGTTTCTGTTTCCTTGTTTTGTTTCCTCTATTTCTTCCTTTCCCCATTCCTTCCTTTCTCTTTTTTTACAGCTAAGCAGACAGAGCTACTGTATTAAGAAAGTTTTGCTTTCCAAAATTGCTTTAAAAAATGAAATAAATTTAAAGTAAGTTTATAGCACAATATATGACTTCCTTATTTCAAGTAAATATATCTTTATCTAACAATTAACAATGTGCTTTACAAAAACATTATATTGGAGTAAGTTGATTTACAATGTTGGGTTAGTTTCAGGTGTACAGCAAACTGAATCAGTTAAACATATACATTTATCTACTCTTTTTTAGACTCTTTTCCCATATAAGCCATTACAGAGTATTGAGTTCTCTGTGCTATACAGCAGGTTCTTATTAGTTAACTATTTCGTATACAGTAGTGTATATATGTCAATCCCAATTTCCTAATTTATCCTTCCCACCCCTTACCCCCCTAGTAATCATAAATTTGTTTTCTACATCTATAACTCTGTTTTTATTTTGTAGATAAATTTATTTGTACCATTTTTTAGATTCCACATATGTGATAACACATGATATTTTCCTCTGTCTGACTTACTTCACTCAGTATGACAGTCTCTGGGTCCATCCATGTTGCTGAAAGAAGCGTTATTTTTGTTCTTTTTTATGGGTGAATAACATTGCACTGTATGTATGTATGCACCATATATTCTTTATCCACTCCTTTGTTGATAGTCATTTAGGTTGCTTCCATGTCCTGGCTATTGTAAATAGTGCTGCAGTGAACACAGGAGTTTGTGTATGTTTTTATGACTTTCTCCAGATATATGTCCAGGAGTAGAATTTCTGGATAATATGGTAGCTGTGTTTTCAGTTTTTTAAGAAACCTCCATACTGTCCTCCATAATGAATGTACCAGTTTGCATTTCCACCAACAGTGTAGGAGTATTTGCTTCTTTCTACACCTTCTACAGCATTTATAGTTTGTAGATTTCTTTTTTTTTATAGTTTGTAGATTTCTTGATGATGGCCATTCTGACCTCTATGAGGTATTCCTCACTGTAATTTTGGTTTGTATATTTTCTAATAATTAGTGATGTTGAGAATTTTTTCATACGCTTCTTGGCCATCTGTATGTCTTCTTTTAAAAATGTCTGTTTAGATCTTTGGCCCATTTTTTGATTGGGTTGTTGATATTTTTTGATACTGAGCTGTGTGAACTATGTGTATATTTTGGAGATTAATACCTTGTTGGTGCTTCTTTCGCAAATATTTTCTACCATTCAGAGAGCTATCAAAAAGAAAAAACAGTTTCATTTTATTCAAAAGTACATTTAAAATACCATTTAGCCCCAACAACAGTTTCTTAAGATGAATTTTTCTCTTTACAGATGAAGACAAGAATGCTCTGAGAAAATATATTTTTGATTGGATTTCCAAAGTTGTAAAGTCATCATTAAACACTCTTTTCAGACAAAAACTCCTGGGCTCTTTCTAGTCCATAAATGATAACAACTCTTGACTCAAATTTTAAGCTCAATACCTACCACACCCCTTCAGCTTAGCTCAGTTGTGCTAAAAAGTTTTCATGCAAAGTGTTTCAGTCATCTTTCTAAAGTTTGTATAATTTTATTGTTAGTCTAAACCTCTCATTTTACAGATGAGGAAATTAAGTCTCATGGAGTTGACCTTGATTTGCACCTTGGGTGACTCTGGTTTTCTCTAAACAGGAAAAAGTGTTATTAGCTGTTCTGGAGGTGAGGGGGATTTTAAGTGGGGCTGGATTACAGAATTTAACATATGTATCACTTCTCAATCACTGTTATTATTTGGCCACACCTTTTTCCAGTAGTCAAGTATGGATGTGAGAGTTGTACTGTGAAGAAAGCTAAGCACCGAAGAATTGATACTTTTGAATTGCAGTGTTGGAAAAGACTCTTGAGAGTCCCTTGGACTGCAAGGAGATCCAACCAGTCCATCCTAAAGGATTGTTTGCATTTCTTTTCCATGGGGATGGTGTTGATCCCTGTCTCAGATGTGTATAAGAGACATTGTTGATTTTAATGCTGATGTCTTCGAAATTATGGGCTATCTTGAGAGAAGTTGTTGCCGTAGGACAAATTGTATTCAGTATTTCAACATATCTTGACCTTTTAGAAGATAACCCGATTGAAAAAGGGTCAGTTCGTGGACAAACCTGTGCCTAATAAGCTGTGCCTTGCGTTTCTTGAACTTCTGTATTTTGATACTTGGACTCATGCTTAATTGCTAAGTTGTGTCCAACTTTTTGTGACCACATGCACTGTAGCCCACCAGGCTTCTCTGTCCATAGGATTTCCCAGGCAAAAATACTGGTTTGTTGCCATATCCTCCTCCAGGGTATCTCCCCAACCCCAAAATCGAACCTGAGTCTCCTATATCTCCTGCACTGGCAGGCAGATTCTTTACCACTGAGCCACGTGAGAAGCCCTCATATTTTGATGTTACAGGGTATAATTTTTCCCATTGCAGATCTAAGATACTTGAAGGATTATAAGAGCTTTTCCTTTCCTTTGTTTCTGTTTCCTTGTTTTGTTTCCTCTATTTCTTCCTTTCCCCATTCCTTCCTTTCTCTTTTTTTACAGCTAAGCAGACAGAGCTACTGTATTAAGAAAGTTTTGCTTTCCAAAATTGCTTTAAAAAATGAAATAAATTTAAAGTAAGTTTATAGCACAATATATGACTTCCTTATTTCAAGTAAATATATCTTTATCTAACAATTAACAATGTGCTTTACAAAAACATTATATTGGAGTAAGTTGATTTACAATGTTGGGTTAGTTTCAGGTGTACAGCAAACTGAATCAGTTAAACATATACATTTATCTACTCTTTTTTAGACTCTTTTCCCATATAAGCCATTACAGAGTATTGAGTTCTCTGTGCTATACAGCAGGTTCTTATTAGTTAACTATTTCGTATACAGTAGTGTATATATGTCAATCCCAATTTCCTAATTTATCCTTCCCACCCCTTACCCCCCTAGTAATCATAAATTTGTTTTCTACATCTATAACTCTGTTTTTATTTTGTAGATAAATTTATTTGTACCATTTTTTAGATTCCACATATGTGATAACACATGATATTTTCCTCTGTCTGACTTACTTCACTCAGTATGACAGTCTCTGGGTCCATCCATGTTGCTGAAAGAAGCGTTATTTTTGTTCTTTTTTATGGGTGAATAACATTGCACTGTATGTATGTATGCACCATATATTCTTTATCCACTCCTTTGTTGATAGTCATTTAGGTTGCTTCCATGTCCTGGCTATTGTAAATAGTGCTGCAGTGAACACAGGAGTTTGTGTATGTTTTTATGACTTTCTCCAGATATATGTCCAGGAGTAGAATTTCTGGATAATATGGTAGCTGTGTTTTCAGTTTTTTAAGAAACCTCCATACTGTCCTCCATAATGAATGTACCAGTTTGCATTTCCACCAACAGTGTAGGAGTATTTGCTTCTTTCTACACCTTCTACAGCATTTATAGTTTGTAGATTTCTTTTTTTTTATAGTTTGTAGATTTCTTGATGATGGCCATTCTGACCTCTATGAGGTATTCCTCACTGTAATTTTGGTTTGTATATTTTCTAATAATTAGTGATGTTGAGAATTTTTTCATACGCTTCTTGGCCATCTGTATGTCTTCTTTTAAAAATGTCTGTTTAGATCTTTGGCCCATTTTTTGATTGGGTTGTTGATTTTTTTTATACTGAGCTGTGTGAACTATGTGTATATTTTGGAGATTAATACCTTGTTGGTGCTTCTTTCGCAAATATTTTCTACCATTCAGAGAGCTATCAAAAAGAAAAAACAGTTTCATTTTATTCAAAAGTACATTTAAAATACCATTTAGCCCCAACAACAGTTTCTTAAGATGAATTTTTCTCTTTACAGATGAAGACAAGAATGCTCTGAGAAAATATATTTTTGATTGGATTTCCAAAGTTGTAAAGTCATCATTAAACACTCTTTTCAGACAAAAACTCCTGGGCTCTTTCTAGTCCATAAATGATAACAACTCTTGACTCAGATTTTAAGCTCAATACCTACCACACCCCTTCAGCTTAGCTCAGTTGTGCTAAAAAGTTTTCATGCAAAGTGTTTCAGTCATCTTTCTAAAGTTTGTATAATTTTATTGTTAGTCTAAACCTCTCATTTTACAGATGAGGAAATTAAGTCTCATGGAGTTGACCTTGATTTGCACCTTGGGTGACTCTGGTTTTCTCTAAACAGGAAAAAGTGTTATTAGCTGTTCTGGAGGTGAGGGGGATTTTAAGTGGGCTGGATTACAGAATTTAACATATGTATCACTTCTCAATCACTGTTATTATTTGGCCACACCTTTTTCCAGTAGTCAAGTATGGATGTGAGAGTTGTACTGTGAAGAAAGCTAAGCACCGAAGAATTGATACTTTTGAATTGCAGTGTTGGAAAAGACTCTTGAGAGTCCCTTGGACTGCAAGGAGATCCAACCAGTCCATCCTAAAGGAGATCAGTCCTGGGTTTCTTTGGAAGGAATAATGCTAAAGCTGAAACTCCAGTACTTTGGCCACCTCGTGTGAAGAGCTGACTCATTGGAAAAGACTCTGATGCTGGGAGGGTTTGGAGGCAGGAGGAAAAAGGGACGACCGAGGATGAGATGGCTGGATGGCATCACCGACTCAATAGACATGGGTTTGGGTGAACTCCAGGAGTTGGTGATGGACAGGGAGGCCTGGCGTGCTGAGATTCATGGGGTCGCAAAGAGTCGGACACAACTGAGCGACTGAACTGAACTGAACTAGAGCATATGAGATCTTAGTTCCCCACCAGAAATCAAACCTGGTCCCCCTGAAATGGAAACACAGAGTCTTTACCACCAGACCACCAGGGAATTCCTTCAATCATTATAATCTGAGATTTTATCATGTCAAGTTCCAGGATATTTGCTTCCTTCCATAAACCTGCATATGTTCATCTTGTACTCTCTCAAAGTAACTAATAAATACTTATTTCCTAAGCTTACTGTTCTCTACATTAGGTTTAAGAGCTAATTTTCTGAGACCAACATATCACTTATCTAATGAAAAAGTCATAAATGGAAAAATGTCTTGGATCTCTGCCCTGCAAATGCCTAACCTAAAAATACAAGCATTTCCCTTAATCTGATGCAGTCCATTTTCATGAACCACTGTAGTAACAATGATGGCATCCCTTCTGCCATTGCACATGCTAGGCTATTTTTCCTGAATGCTGCCACTCCATTGGGATCAGTGACAAACACTCTTAAGAGAGAAGTGTAGGAAGTTCAAAAGGAGCCAAATATGGAAAAAAAAAAAATTTGATCACTTTGGGAGGTAAGCACATGTTTGTTATATTATCCATTGTGCTTGTCAGTATATATATATTTTTTAATTAAAGAAGGAATGAAATAGACATACAACTTTGAGGTATGAGTAAGAACGGGATCTTACGGGATAACGCTACTATGAGATAAGCGAACAGCCATGAATGGAGAAGGAAATGGCAACCCGCTCCAGTATTTTGCCTGAAGAACCCCTGGAAAATCCATGGTGGCAAAGAATTGGACACAACTGAGTGATTAAGCACAACAGCCTTGAAATAGGCTTCCAGGTGCTGTCAATATCCATGTGTTTCATCTAGACATTTGCTAATAACCCCAGATAGATTGTCCCCACAGTCAAGTGCTCCAGGCCATCAGTCTGTTTAGCTGGGAGGTACTTATATCCTAAAAGTCTCAGGTGAGGCTCTACTGAGGAACCACACTTATAAGTTGTTAAAACTCAATTTTTTTTTGTTTCTCTGTGTGTATATTTATATTTGTTTGTTTCTGAAACTCAATCTTTCATAGAGACAAATGTCTTAACGATAGTAAAATATTGCAGTAAAATTCAGTCTTTCTATACAACACAAGGTCTTCCTAAGTGACTCAGTGGTAAAGGATCTGCCTGCCAATGCAGGAGACGCAGGAGATCTAGGTTTGATCTCTGGGTCAGAAAGATCTCCTGCAGGAGCAACTGGCAGTCCACTCCAGTATTCTTGCCTGGGAAAACCAATGGACAGAGGAGCCTGGGGGCTATAGTTCACAGGATCGCAAAGAGCTGGACATGATTTAGTGACTAAACAGGTCCAGCAGCATACAGCACAAAGACCTGATAGAAATGTTCTTTGATACTGGTCCCATTCCAAGGGCCTAATCTCCTTTTCTTTTTTTTTAATTAGGAATTCCAGAAATCCAGAGGCCAGTGCTTGGTTTTTGTTTTCGTTTTTTTTTATAGTTTGCCTTTGTATTAAATTCTGGGGGTGTGGGTGGGCAGTGTTTGTGTGCTAAGTCACTCAGTCTTTTCCAACTCTTTGTGACCCTATGGACTCTACCCTACCAGGCTTCTCTGTCAGTGGAATTTTCTAGTCAAGAATACTGGAGTGGGTTGCCATTTCATCCTTTAGGGGATCTTCCTGACCCAGGGATTGAACCTGCGTCTCTTGTATCCCTTGTGTTGGCCAGAAGATTCTTTACCATTGTGCCACCTGAGAAACCTGTATTAAATTCTAACATTTTAAAATTTTAATTCTAACCTTTATGACTATGTTTTATGATAATGTAGATATAGAATTTAAGCAGCTATTAAATTAGTGGAGCCTCCTATTTTATATTAATTTGATAAGATGCAATGTATGAGTGCAACTACTCTAGAAATATTTAATTAATAACTATATTGCTCTAGAGAAATCATTCATTGATTTCATATAACATTAAATGATAGAAAGGGAAACCTTGCACTGAGAACGTTCCGCTACAAGTTTCAAAGATTCTGTTTCCTCTGACAAGTAGGAGTTCAGTTCAGTTCAGTCGCTCAGTCGTGTCTGACTCTTTGTGACCCCATGAATCGCAGCACGCCAGGCTTCCCTGTCCATCACCAACTCCCGGAGTTCACTCAGGCTCATGTCCATTGAGTCAGTGATCCCATCCAGCCATCTCATCCTCAGTCGTCCCCTTCTCCTCCTGCTCCTAATCCCTCCCAGCATCAGAGTCTTTTCCAATGAGTCAGCTCTTCACATGAGATGGCCAAAGTACTGGAGTTTCAGCTTCAGCATCATTTTCTCCAAAGAAATCCCAGGGCTTATCTCCTTCAGAATGGAATCTGGTTGGATCTCCTTGCAGTCCAAGGGACTCTCAAGAGTCTTCTCCAACACCACAGTTCAAAAGCATCAATTCTTCGACACTCAGCTTTCTTCACAGTCCAGCTCTCACAACCATACATGACCACTGGAAAAACCATAGCCTTGACTAGACAGCCCTTTGTTGGCAAAGTAATGTCTCTGCTTTTCAATATCCTATCTAGGTTGGTCATAGCTTTTCTTCCAAAGAGTAAGTGTCTTTAATTTCATGGGTGCAGTCACCATCTGCAGTGATTTTGAAGCCCCCCAAAATAAAGTCTGACACTGTTTCCACTGTTTCCCCATCTATTTCCCATGAAGTGATCAGACCAGATGTCATGGNGCAAATTTGGTCTTGGAGTGCAGAATGAAGCAGGGCAAAGACTAATAGAGTTTTGCCAAGAAAATGCACTGCTCATAGCAAACACCCTCTTCCAGCAACACAAGAGAAGACTCTACACATGGACATCACCAGATGGCAGTGATTTGGGAGCCCAAAAAACTAAAGTCTGACACTGTTTCCACTGTTTCCCCATCAATTTCCCATGAAGTGATGGGACCGGATGCCATGATCTTCGTTTTCTGAATGTTGAGCTTTAAGCCAACTTTTTCGCTCTCCTCTTCCACTTTCATCAAGAGGCTTTTTAGTTCCTCTTCACTTTCTGCCATAAGGGTGGTGTCATCTGCATATCTGAGGTGACTGATATTTCTCCTGGCAATCTTGATTCCAGCTTGTGCTTCTTCCAGCCCAGCGTTTCTCATGATGTACTCTGCATAGAAGTTAAATAAGCAGGGTGACAATATACAGCCTTGACATACTCCTTTTCCTATTTGGAACCAGTCTGTTGTTCCATGTCCAGTTCTAACTGTTGCTTCCTGACTTGCATATAGGTTTCTCAAGAGGCAGGTCAGGTGGTCTGGTATTCCCATCTTTTTCAGAATTTTCCACAGTTGATTGTGATCCACACAGTCAAAGGCTTTGGCATAGTCAATAAAGCAGAAATAGATGTTTTTCTGGAACTCTCTTGCTTTTTTGATGATCCAGCGGTTTTAGAAAAGGCAGAGGAACCAGAGATCAAATTGCTATTACTTTCACTATGATTTTAAATTTTTATTTATTTATGGTTGCACTGGGCCGTCTCCGCTGCTCTCAGGCTTTCTCTAGTTGCACGAGTGAGGGCTACTCTCGCTGTGGCGCTCAGACTCTACAGCACAGCCTCAGAAGTTGTGTCATACAGGCATAGTTGCTTCGAGGCATGTGGAATCTTCCCAGAGCAGGGATCGAATCTGTGTTCCCCACATTGACAGGCAGATTCTTGGCCATTGGACTGCCAGGGAATTCTGTATTACTGTAAGTACTGTTGATGCATATAGAGTGCCAATGATACACATAGTGCCATGTACATGTAGTTGATACAGGTAGTGCCAATGATACATTGTATTGATACATATAGAGTGCCAATGATACATGTATCCAATGTCAGTGATACATTGGAGAAGGAAATGGCAACCCACTCTATTTGCCTGGAAAATTCCAGGGATGGAGGAGTCCGGTGGGCTGCAGTCCAGGGGGTTGCAGTCAGATAGGACTTAGCAACTGAGCATACAGTACTTACTCTGTGTCGTATGGGTATCAAATAAATACACATACATTTAATGTGCTTAGTGGCTCAGTCATGTCCCACTCTTTGTGACACCACAGACTGTAGCCTCCAGGTTCCTCTCTCCATGGGGATTCTCCAGGCAAGAATACTGGAGTGGGTTGTCATGCCCTCCTCCACACACTTAACAGTAGCAGGTTATTACAAATAATAACCATTCCAATTTTACTATTCTTGATTAAAATATTATTTATTCTCAGTTACTATTAATAAGCGGGGAAACTGAGTCAAAAGAAATTAGGTAACCTACCTCAAATCACCCAGCTTAGTAAGTGGCAGAAATGGGATTCGAACCCAGGCAGTTGGGTAGCAGAATTCATGCCGTAAACCACAGCAACACAAAGCAGCTAGATTTTAAACATGTTTGTTCCGGCCTGTGAGAAGATAAAGTGTTTGTTTTGTTGCTGTTGTTGTTCACTAGTTAAGTTGTGTCCAACTCTTTGTGACCCAGTGGACTGCAGCATGCCAGGTTTCCTGGCCTTTCACCATTTCCCAGTTTCCTCAGATTCATGTCCATTGAGTCAGTCATGCTATCTAACCATCTCATCTTCTGCCTCCCCCTTCTCCTTTTGCCCTCAAACTTTCCCAGCATCAGGGCCTTTTCCAATGAGCTGGCTCTTTGCACCAGGTGGCCTAAGTATTGGAGCATCAGCTTCAGCATCAGCCCTCCCAATGAATACTCAGTATTGACTGGTTTGATCTCCCTGAAGTTCAAGGGACTCTTGAGAGTCTTCTCCAGTACCTCAGTTCGAAAGCATCAGTTCTCCAGTGTTCATCCTTTTTGTTTCAACTCTCACATCCATTGATAACTACTGGAAAAACCACAGCTTTGACTATATGGACCTTTGTTGGCAAAGTGTTCATGCTAAATTGTAACTCTCTGCAGTGCTTCCTTCACTGAGAAATTCTTGCTATGAAACCACGTTGGCTGAGCTAAACAGTACGTGTAGTCTCCTAGCTGATTTACATTCTGGTTCAGAGTCTGGATCTCCTTAGCAAACAGTTCTCAACTACCACCTGTAGACAGGTCACTAGTGAGTAGGGCCATTGAACCACTCTACTATGCTGCTGTTCTCCCTACCTCTCCTACAAGAACCAGCATCCACATTTCTTCTGTAAGACCAGGATTGTTAGCCAGAGATGTACGGAGAAGTCAGTACAGGTCAAACACTATCAAACAGTACAAAGAAAATCTTAAATGGATGAAAGGATTCCCAGGTCCCATCTCACCCCTCCAAGTAGCATTTGATATCTCTAAGATATAGATGCCTCTATGGGAACAAATTCTTTCCAGACAGATGTACAGAAAGGCTTCTTCCGGAATGGCAGCAGGAGCCCTTTGTAATTTAGTTTAGCTTTGAACCCACTCTTGTAGGATGCAAAATAAGCCAAATTATGGTTACCCTCTCAGTAAGAGATAAGACTTCAAGATTTGCCTTTTCTTTTATATGGATGACCCGAAGCTATAGCCGGAATGGAGAAGTCAGTACAGGTCAAACACTATCAAGCAGTACAAAGAAAATCTTAAATGGATGAAAGGATTCCCAGGTCCTATCTCACCCCTCCAAGTAGCATTTGATATCTCTAAGATATAGATGCCTCTTTGGGAACAAATTCTTTCCAGACGGATGTACAGAAAGGCTTCTTCCGGAATGGCAGCAGGAGCCCTTTGTAATTTAGCTTAGCTTTGAACCCACTCTTGTAGGATGCAAAATAAGCCAAATTATGGTTACCCTCTCAGTAAGAGATAAGACTTCAAGATTTGCCTTTTCTTTTATATGGATGACCCGAAGCTATAGCCGGAGAACAGTGCTCAATTACAAAGCACACTTGAAATAGAATCCTGTTTCAGTGGGTCAATTAGTATGGAATTTGGACTGGAGAAGTGCAATTTCATGTGCCAAATGTGGAAAGGTAAAGAACTGCAAACACATGCAACTCTTTGATGCAACTGAAAATTGGGACCTGAAGTTCCCAAGGGCTTGTAAAGACAGGAATGGCCACAATTTCCCTAGGGGAGCACCAGGAAGAAAAAAAAAAAACAAAAACAGTAAGTCATCATGAAATCTTGCAAAGGATCCAGCTAATTTTGAAGATTTGATTCCCCACTGAACATATGCTAAGAGTACAATTTAGTGGCCAGATGCAGGCTCTGGGTTAATCCCCGGCTCTGCTGCTTATAGATTTGTGAGCAACACACTACTTACCTCCTGTGCTTCTGTTTCTTTATCTGCCATGAGGTCTGCCTAATAAAGACTTGATGAGGATTAGCTAAAATGCCAAGCAGAGGACCCGGAGCAAAGTAAGCACTCCGTTGGGGCTGATCCTTATTAGAATGCATGGATCACTCCCATTTTGGCTTCTGCACTTTAAATTTGGGCAAATGTGCACCTTTTGGAAGCCTTCATTTCTTCATCAGTAAAATGTTGGTAAATGAACCTTCCTTCCTCCACCTCCCACTGGGTTGTTATAAAGATTAAAAGAGACAATACATGTAAGATCCATTATAATGCAATACCTGGTATTTAACAGGAGCTTGCTAAGTGGTTAACTGCTGTAGCCATTATGGTCCAGTCAATTAGAAGGGGGAAAGTAGAAACAGTGACAGATTTTATTTTCTTGGGCTCCAAAATCACTGCAGATGGCAAAAGCAGCCGTGAAATTAAAAGACACTCGTTCCTTGAAAGGAAAGCTATGACAAAGCTAGGCAGAATATGAAAAAGCAGAGACATCACTTTGCTATCAAAGATCTGTATAGTCAAAGCTATGGTTTTTCCAGTAGTTGTGTACATATGTGAGAGCTGGAACATAAAGGAGGCTAAGCACTGAAAGAATCGATGCTTTAGAACTGTGGTGCTAGAGAAGACTCTTGAGAGTCCCTTGGACAGCAAGGAGATCAAACCAGTCAATCCTAAAGGAAATCAACCCTGAATATTCGTCGGATGACTGATAACTAAAGCTGAAGCTCCAACAATTTGGCCATCTGATGCAAAGAGCTGACTCATTGGAAAAGGCCCTGATGCTGGGAAAGAATGAGGGCAGGAGGAGAAGGGGGCTACAGAGGATGAGGGGATTGGATAGCATCATGGACTCAATGGACCTGAGTTGAAGCCAAATCTGGGAGATGGTGAAGGACAGGGAAGCCTGATGTGCTGCAGTCCATGGGGTCGCAAAGAGTCTGACATGACTGAGTGACTGAACAGCAACATCCTTAAAGGCCTGCTGTGAGAATCACAATTTAAAAAGAATCTGTAAGAGTAGCTAGTGTACAGTCCCCAGGTACCTGATAAGGTGCTCAATAAATGTTCTCTTGTTCTGCCAGTTTTTCCACCCCCATATTTATGCACAGCTCTGCTTACACAGACCCAGGAAATACCACGTAGCTTGGAATCCATGTCAAATGAAGTACAATATTTAAAAATGAACAATTCACTGAAGTCTTATAGTAACAGTCAACCAATCAACCAACCAGTTGATGGGTTTGGGAAGCCCATCCATACACCTCCCCCAGCAGGTGGGAACCTCTCCGGGTTTTCTCAGACACGAGGCATCATTTTTCACATACTGCTAAATCAAAGGCGAGGTGAAATCGCTGTCATTAAATGGGAGAAGAAAAAAAAAATTGGACTGAGATTCGTACAGGATAAAACAATATTAAAATATCCCCTGAAATGTTTCCATGTCATTAATAAGAGGAAGAAAACCCCTTCCTATCTTTATTACCAAAACTAACTCCCTTTAAATCTATTCCTTTGTTCATTTCTGATTTTCAGCAGTTCACATCTCATCTCCCCAGTGAAATCTAATTTCCATAAATGCTTTATGGAATTCAAAGAGGACAGATTGCTGAATCTTCCTAATATGATTAATAACTGCTAAGAGGGTATAACACAAAATTAATGGGAACATTTAATAATTCTCCTATTGGAATTTCCTTTGCCTTGAGTTCCCAGCTGGGAGAACGTTAGTGTGTACTTTCTGTAGATGGTACTGTTTAATGGAAACTTTGCAGAAATTAGAATTAGACCTTTGGTGAACGGGGCTCTTTAATTCAATTTGTTTTTACTGCCAGAACACGGGGAGTGGCTCATGGCGTTTTACACCAGCAGGCAGCCCGTTCAGAATTCAGTTTTCTTGTGCTCGCCAGGGTAATGACTTCTCTAAAGCCTAGTGTTGGGAGAACAGCGTGGTTTAGTTATTCCAGGAATCGTAAATGTCATTAAGAAAGTCCTAGAGGAGCAATCGCATTGCAGAGCAGCCTTATAAACACGGGGCTCCAGTCACTCTTCACATACTTGAGAGGGGAGGGGGATGCCTGTTCTGTGCTGGGGGAAGGGAGGAGAGAGAAGGGGGGATGGGGCCCTGAAGTTTACTTGGATTTTTTTTCCCGTTAAATTCTGTCTCCAGTTTAAAACACAGAATAACAACCCTTTGTTGCTAAATCTTTTTTTTTTTCCTCAGTGTATTTATTTTATTAGTGGTCTTTATCATGGCTTATTCTTTTTAAAATTTATTTGCAGCTGGAGGATACTTGCTTTATGTTGTGTTTCTGCCATACAACGAAGTGAATCAGCCCTTGGTATACAAATGTCCCCTCCCTCTTGAACCTCCCGCCCACCGCTCAGCCCATCCCTCCCCTCTAGATTGTCACAGGGCACCAGGTTGAACTCCTTGTGTTGTACAGCAAATTTTCATGAGCTGTCTACTTTGCATACAGTTATACATATGTTTCAGTTCTACTCTCTCATTTTGTCCCACCCTTTCCTTATCGACAGATGAATGGATAAAGGGTTATGGTATGTATATACCATAGAGTACTACTTAGCCATAAAAAGGAAAGCATTTGAATCAGTTCCAGTGAGGTGGATGAACCTAGAGCCCATTAGAGTGAAGTAAGTCAGAAAGAGAAAAACAAATATCGCATATTAATGCATATGTATGGAATCTAGAAGAATGGCACTGATGAAGCTGTTTGCAGGGCAGGAATTGAGATGCGGACGTAGAGAACCTTCTCGTTGCTAATTTCTGGTTTGCCGTCTGTATTCTGAGTCTGCGGTTTCCCCCACTGTCAGGGAGAACACGTCTACCCAAAGAGAGCCCAGGAAGGTAGGGTTTGAAAGGTAAATGCTTCTCTGAGGTGCACATACATATCCAAGGAATTTAAAAACAGGGACTGGAACAGATTCAGCTTGTCTGCCACTGTTCATATCAGTATTTACAACAGGAAAAAGATAGAAGCACCTCAAGTATCCATTAAGGGGTGAATGGATCAACAAAACGGGGTGTTTTCATGCTGTGGAATATTACTCAGCTGTAAAAATGGATGAAGCTCTTTACCTGCTCCAAGATGGAAGAACCTTGAAGACATTATGCCATGTGAAACAAACCAGACACACAGGACACATGAGTCTACTCACATGAGGTCCCCAGAATGGTCAGGTTCATCAGGCAATGAGTAGAATGGAGGTTACCAGGCCCTGGGATGGAGACAGAATGAAGAGTTAGCCCTTAATGGTCAGTTTCTGTTGGAGGAGTGAAAACATTTTTTGATGATATGATGATAGTTGCATGAAGTGAATAAAATTAATACCACTGAACTAGACTCCTAAAAATGGTTAAAATGGTCAATTTAATTTTATGTATTATGTATTCTATGACAATAAAAATACCCCCTAAAGTAAGGGAAAATGCATTTCAGGAATCTTTCTTCTGCTTTTTCCTCCCTCCTTCCTAAACCACCCTGTTTCTCTTCTCCTCTCCAACGGAACACTCACCTTCCCATGTCATCCTTAAATATGGGGATGGGAGAGGAAGTGCCTGCTCATAGCAGATGNATCAAAGGCGAGGTGAAATCGCTGTCATTAAATGGGAGAAGAAAAAAAAATTGGACTGAGATTCGTACAGGATAAAACAATATTAAAATATCCCGTGAAATGTTTCCATGTCATTAATAAGAGGAAGAAAACCCCTTCCTATCTTTATTACCAAAACTAACTCCCTTTAAATCTATTCCTTTGTTCATTTCTGATTTTCAGCAGTTCACATCTCATCTCCCCAGTGAAATCTAATTTCCATAAATGCTTTATGGAATTCAAAGAGGACAGATTGCTGAATCTTCCTAATATGATTAATAACTGCTAAGAGGGTATAACACAAAATTAATGGGAACATTTAATAATTCTCCTATTGGAATTTCCTTTGCCTTGAGTTCCCAGCTGGGAGAACGTTAGTGTGTACTTTCTGTAGATGGTACTGTTTAATGGAAACTTTGCAGAAATTAGAATTAGACCTTTGGTGAACGGGGCTCTTTAATTCAATTTGTTTTTACTGCCAGAACACGGGGAGTGGCTCATGGCGTTTTACACCAGCAGGCAGCCCGTTCAGAATTCAGTTTTCTTGTGCTCGCCAGGGTAATGACTTCTCTAAAGCCTAGTGTTGGGAGAACAGCGTGGTTTAGTTATTCCAGGAATCGTAAATGTCATTAAGAAAGTCCTAGAGGAGCAATCGCATTGCAGAGCAGCCTTATAAACACGGGGCTCCAGTCACTCTTCACATACTTGAGAGGGGAGGGGGATGCCTGTTCTGTGCTGGGGGAAGGGAGGAGAGAGAAGGGGGGATGGGGCCCTGAAGTTTACTTGGATTTTTTTTCCCGTTAAATTCTGTCTCCAGTTTAAAACACAGAATAACAACCCTTTGTTGCTAAATCTTTTTTTTTTCCCTCAGTGTATTTATTTTATTAGTGGTCTTTATCATGGCTTATTCTTTTTAAAATTTATTTGCAGCTGGAGGATACTTGCTTTATGTTGTGTTTCTGCCATACAACGAAGTGAATCAGCCCTTGGTATACAAATGTCCCCTCCCTCTTGAACCTCCCGCCCACCGCTCAGCCCATCCCTCCCCTCTAGATTGTCACAGGGCACCAGGTTGAACTCCTTGTGTTGTACAGCAAATTTTCATGAGCTGTCTACTTTGCATACAGTTATACATATGTTTCAGTTCTACTCTCTCATTTTGTCCCACCCTTTCCTTATCGACAGATGAATGGATAAAGGGTTATGGTATGTATATACCATAGAGTACTACTTAGCCATAAAAAGGAAAGCATTTGAATCAGTTCCAGTGAGGTGGATGAACCTAGAGCCCATTAGAGTGAAGTAAGTCAGAAAGAGAAAAACAAATATCGCATATTAATGCATATGTATGGAATCTAGAAGAATGGCACTGATGAAGCTGTTTGCAGGGCAGGAATTGAGATGCGGACGTAGAGAACCTTCTCGTTGCTAATTTCTGGTTTGCCGTCTGTATTCTGAGTCTGCGGTTTCCCCCACTGTCAGGGAGAACACGTCTACCCAAAGAGAGCCCAGGAAGGTAGGGTTTGAAAGGTAAATGCTTCTCTGAGGTGCACATACATATCCAAGGAATTTAAAAACAGGGACTGGAACAGATTCAGCTTGTCTGCCACTGTTCATATCAGTATTTACAACAGGAAAAAGATAGAAGCACCTCAAGTATCCATTAAGGGGTGAATGGATCAACAAAACGGGGTGTTTTCATGCTGTGGAATATTACTCAGCTGTAAAAATGGATGAAGCTCTTTACCTGCTCCAAGATGGAAGAACCTTGAAGACATTATGCCATGTGAAACAAACCAGACACACAGGACACATGAGTCTACTCACATGAGGTCCCCAGAATGGTCAGGTTCATCAGGCAATGAGTAGAATGGAGGTTACCAGGCCCTGGGATGGAGACAGAATGAAGAGTTAGCCCTTAATGGTCAGTTTCTGTTGGAGGAGTGAAAAAATTTTTTGATGATATGATGATAGTTGCATGAAGTGAATAAAATTAATACCACTGAACTAGACTCCTAAAAATGGTTAAAATGGTCAATTTAATTTTATGTATTATGTATTCTATGACAATAAAAATACCCCCTAAAGTAAGGGAAAATGCATTTCAGGAATCTTTCTTCTGCTTTTTCCTCCCTCCTTCCTAAACCACCCTGTTTCTCTTCTCCTCTCCAACGGAACACTCACCTTCCCATGTCATCCTTAAATATGGGGATGGGAGAGGAAGTGCCTGCTCATAGCAGATGCTCAATTAAATGGTCTTCCCTCTCATCCATGACTCTGTGTATAAGTGAGACTAGGGTGCCACAAGTTTGCTACAGTTTCTCTATCTTGTGGGAGGTGGGAGGGTGGGGTTCATGTTTGGGAGTTCATGTACACCCATGACGGATTCATGTCAATGTATGCCAAAACCAATACAGTACTGTAAAGTAAAAATAAAATAAAATAAACTGAAAAAAAAATAAAATTACTTTTACTGTTAGAGAGTCTGGTTCTTTCAGAACCTGTTCTTGCCCTACATTGAGATATGCTCACAGCACAGTCAGTGTTGGGAGCAGGCTTTTAAAATAGCCTATTAAGAGGATGATTTTATTTAGAATTCAGCCCATAAGAGACAGCAGCAGAAAGCCAAGAGAAAAGGAACTCGTATCACCCCCAATTACAGAGGCACACCAGTTGTCTGATTGACAGTTTTTACCACAGGGACCCCGAGACTGAAATCGGGTCCCACCTGCCTTGTACACACACCTGTCACAGAGAAAAAAGTTTCAGCAGCTCTTAAGCTTGAGGAGTTAACATAAACGCCAGCAACAAAAGCAAGGGTTTTTCCCTCGCTTTTGTAAAAAGGAGTATTAAATAAACTCTTACACCTGAGAGAGTGAAATCCCAGAAACGAAATATTTTGATTAGCAGATTGAGAGTGGTGAAAAAGCTTTTCCCTAGGTTCAACTTTATAATAAAATATGTGCATTCAATCGGGATTAGAAAGGCACCAATTTGTACCCAGAGTGTTTTTTATTGTTAGATTTTTTTTTTTTTTTTGATNCTACTCTCTCATTTTGTCCCACCCTTTCCTTATCGACAGATGAATGGATAAAGGGTTATGGTATGTATATACCATAGAGTACTACTTAGCCATAAAAAGGAAAGCATTTGAATCAGTTCCAGTGAGGTGGATGAACCTAGAGCCCATTAGAGTGAAGTAAGTCAGAAAGAGAAAAACAAATATCGCATATTAATGCATATGTATGGAATCTAGAAGAATGGCACTGATGAAGCTGTTTGCAGGGCAGGAATTGAGATGCGGACGTAGAGAACCTTCTCATTGCTAATTTCTGGTTTGCCGTCTGTATTCTGAGTCTGCGGTTTCCCCCACTGTCAGGGAGAACACGTCTACCCAAAGAGAGCCCAGGAAGGTAGGGTTTGAAAGGTAAATGCTTCTCTGAGGTGCACATACATATCCAAGGAATTTAAAAACAGGGACTGGAACAGATTCAGCTTGTCTGCCACTGTTCATATCAGTATTTACAACAGGAAAAAGATAGAAGCACCTCAAGTATCCATTAAGGGGTGAATGGATCAACAAAACGGGGTGTTTTCATGCTGTGGAATATTACTCAGCTGTAAAAATGGATGAAGCTCTTTACCTGCTCCAAGATGGAAGAACCTCGAAGACATTATGCCATGTGAAACAAACCAGACACACAGGACACATGAGTCTACTCACATGAGGTCCCCAGAATGGTCAGGTTCATCAGGCAATGAGTAGAATGGAGGTTACCAGGCCCTGGGTNGTCATGTACACATGTCCTTAATGATGGAACTGGACCTGTGCCACTGCTGAGTTCATCGACTGCACAACAATCACTTCCTGATACGTGGCCCCTCCCTGCCACCTTCTTTCAAACAAAATAACATCAGCTCAGTATCTATTGGTCCAGCGGTCAAAGAGCTCTTGGCTTGAGCCTCCCAGGTTCTGAAATGTCTTTGTACAAGTTCTGCCAAGATATATTTTAGAGGGTAGACACCTATCTACTCCATGAATTATAGCCTGTCTCTTATACACATCTTTGGAGGAGTGAAAAAATTTTTTGATGATATGATGATAGTTGCATGAAGTGAATAAAATTAATACCACTGAACTAGACTCCTAAAAATGGTTAAAATGGTCAATTTAATTTTATGTATTATGTATTCTATGACAATAAAAATACCCCCTAAAGTAAGGGAAAATGCATTTCAGGAATCTTTCTTCTGCTTTTTCCTCCCTCCTTCCTAAACCACCCTGTTTCTCTTCTCCTCTCCAACGGAACACTCACCTTCCCATGTCATCCTTAAATATGGGGATGGGAGAGGAAGTGCCTGCTCATAGCAGATGCTCAATTAAATGGTCTTCCCTCTCATCCATGACTCTGTGTATAAGTGAGACTAGGGTGCCACAAGTTTGCTACAGTTTCTCTATCTTGTGGGAGGTGGGAGGGTGGGGTTCATGTTTGGGAGTTCATGTACACCCATGACGGATTCATGTCAATGTATGCCAAAACCAATACAGTACTGTAAAGTAAAAATAAAATAAAATAAACTGAAAAAAAAATTACTTTTACTGTTAGAGAGTCTGGTTCTTTCAGAACCTGTTCTTGCCCTACATTGAGATATGCTCACAGCACAGTCAGTGTTGGGAGCAGGCTTTTAAAATAGCCTATTAAGAGGATGACTTTATTTAGAATTCAGCCCATAAGAGACAGCAGCAGAAAGCCAAGAGAAAAGGAACTCGTATCACCCCCAATTACAGAGGCACACCAGTTGTCTGACTGACAGTTTTTACCACAGGGACCCCGAGACTGAAATCGGGTCCCACCTGCCTTGTACACACACCTGTCACAGAGAAAAAAGTTTCAGCAGCTCTTAAGCTTGAGGAGTTAACATAAACGCCAGCAACAAAAGCAAGGGTTTTTCCCTCGCTTTTGTAAAAAGGAGTAGTAAATAAACTCTTACACCTGAGAGAGTGAAATCCCAGAAACGAAATATTTTGATTAGCAGATTGAGAGTGGTGCAAAAGCTTTTCCCTAGGTTCAACTTTATAATAAAATATGTGCATTCAGTCGGGATTAGAAAGGCACCAATTTGTACCCAGAGTGTTTTTTATTGTTAGATTTTTTTTTTTTTTTTGATGTGAGCCACTTTTAAAGCCTTTATTGAGTTTGTTACAATATTGTTTCTGTTTCATGTTTTGGTTTTTTGGCCGGGAGTCATGTAGGATCATAACTTCCTGACCAGGGATTGAACCTGCACCCCTGCATTTGAGGTGAAATCTTAACCACTGAACCACCAGGGAAGACCCACCTAAATGCTTTATTGACTAACGCGCCATTTTCTTACAAGGAAGAAATAATCCTAAAATACAGATTTGATAGGAGTTTATTTTTACCCACCTCTTTCCCCCACCCCCTAAAATTCGTAATTTGGCTGGAGAGATAGATTCGAGAGGGTTTTCCTTCCTTTCTTTTCCCAATTTGGTGTGGCTATTTTCTTCCACAATCAAAAAGCATTCCTATGATGTATAACATGTTATTGAATGTTGCCAAGATGAGTTGTATTTAATAAAAGGCCCTACTTCCAATTGTAGGGTCCCACACAATGAAAAAGTCGACTCTGGCCTATTTGTCAGATCATCCCGAGGTGCTTATTATTGATATCTAACCTCTGCAGGGGGCTCAGTGGTAAAGAATCCGCCTGCAGTGCAGAAGACCTGGGTTCGATCCCTGGGCTGGAAAGACCCCCTGAAGGAGGGCATGGCAACTCACTCCAGTATTCCTGCCTGGAGAAACCCCATGGCTGGAGGAGCCTGGCTGGCTACAGTCCATGGGGTTGCAAAGAGTCAGACATGACTGAGCAACTAAGCACAGCACAGCAGAGCTTTCCCAGGGGGCAGTGGTAAAGAATCCGCCTGCTAGTGTAGGAGACACAGGAGATGCAGGTTTGGTCTCTGGATCGGGACGATCCCTTGGATTAGGAAATGGCACTCCAGTATTCTTGCCTGGAAAATTCCAGTAGGACAGAAGGAACAGAAGGAGGGCTACATTCCATGGGGTTGCAAAGAGTCAGCCACAGCACGCAGATACTACTACCCCTAACCCCTGACAAATGGCATGGTTTTGTATTACTCCTGGTAATAGCTTGTGCCTACATTTTAAGGAAATGAACCAAGAGTTTCTTGGGCAATGAGCTTAGGAGCATACACCCATAAAATACGAACAAACACATACATCACTGTTTTTACAGGACTGACTGAAGACCTCTAGAGAGCCTAGACTCCTTGAAAGACTATGCTCCCCCCATCTCTTTGTGATTCAAAATACAATAGAAAACAATAATAAACTGCACTTACTGCTATTATTATTGAGGCAGATTGTTTGCATTGCCTGGGCTTTCTTGGGATTAAATGGCACACTTTGGAAGCCCAAGTCATGCCTTTGGCCACCCAAGTGCTAAACCGAGGCCCCCTCCAACACTGCATGTACATGGGGCTGTGGTTTCTACTGCCAAGAAGCCCCCCTTGAATGGAGCAATTGATCCAGTATTTCAACCATCTCACGTCACTAATTGGATCGACCATTTTAATGGAATTGTCTCATCCATCCAAATAGTCAATTAAATCTAACATCAGTTTAACTGATCTCCCCACCTCCTCTGCTCCTTCCCCATGGAACAGACCCAATATCTGAACACAGGGAATTCACAGGTTGTTTCCACGTCATGTACACATGTCCTTAATGATGGAACTGGACCTGTGCCACTGCTGAGTTCATCGACTGCACAACAATCACTTCCTGATACGTGGCCCCTCCCTGCCACCTTCTTTCAAACAAAATAACATCAGCTCATTATCTATTGGTCCAGCGGTCAAAGAGCTCTTGGCTTGAGCCTCCCAGGTTCTGAAATGTCTTTGTACAAGTTCTGCCAAGATATATTTTAGAGGGTAGACACCTATCTACTCCATGAATTATAGCTCCTCCAAGCACTTACATGCATATCTGAGTTTGGCAATGTGACGATACCTTCCAGAAAATTCACAGCGCTCTCAAGTAGAAATATGCCAGCCTGTTTTTCCCATAAACATATTTGCCCAAGTCCTAATTTTTTATTCCCAAACTGTGGTTACCTAGGTACAGACAACATCCAAGTCTTTGGTGCTTTAATTGTCCCCTCCTGGGCACATATGAGGTCCCAAATGCCCATTAAAGGGGATTATAGTGCTGTCATAAACGGTTGGAGTGTATAAATTGATATAACTCCTACAGTGGGCAGTAGAGCAAAATCTTTCAGAATTGCAAACACATACATGCTTTGTTCCCAAAGTTCACTTCTCAGAATTTGTCCTATAGATACACACATTCTCCGATTTATAACATCACCTAGTCACTGTAGCTTTGTTGAACCAGCAGAAGATTGGAAATTACCTAAATGTCTGGTAAAATATGTTATTGTAAATGTGTACAATACTCAGTCATAGCAAACATGGAAACTTTTTATGCATAAATATGGAACTGTCTCCCAGATATAACATGAATTTTTCAAAAGTCAAAGTGAGGGACTTTCCTGACGTTCCAGTGAGTAAGATTCCATGCTTTCAATGAAAGAGGGCACAGGTTTGATCCCTGGTCAGGGGACTAGATCCCACATGTTTCAAGGTGCTGCCCATCCCCGCCCCCAATTTTTTTTTCTGCACACACTTTCCCTCTTTCCTTGTTTATAGGGTCAGTCTGTACACACTGTCAGATCATACAGCCATGGAAAGCGCCATCTTGTGCGCTTTTTAACTCCCCTTTAATCTTAGTTCCACAGTAACTTGATGCTGAAAGCTCTGCACTAGCCCTGATGCCACTGCTTCTGACTGTTTCAGTTCTCAGCGCTCATCTTCTAGAACATTCCTCAGTAAGGGATTGTCTTAAAGATGCTCTGCCTTTCCCTCCAGCATAAAACCTCATTGTCAAAAGCTGATGATACCTGGATTCTTTTCCTGAGTCCCTGGCTACTTTTACCTCTCATCCAAAAGCTTTACTTTTTTAATCCAAAGGCTTTGCTCTAATATGTGTCTATGCTGGTCATTCCGGTTGACACTCTCAAAGACACGGTGAATTTCAACGTGTAATTTCTAGTCTTGTCGTATTTCAGGAATGTTCTCTTACTTTATAGTTCCTAGTTCTGAGCCAATCACATTGCTTCTTTCTTTGGAGACTCACGTTATCCTGAGGTCAGACGCCATGCTGCACACCTCGGGTTTCACACCTCCAAACACAGCCCCTTCTCTCTCTCTCTCCTTCTCTCTTTTTTTGTCTTTCTCTCTCTCTTCCAGGCTCTTACTGACTACAACCCTCACTTTCCATTTTCCTCCCTCCCTGCTCTCTCTTTACTTGATGGCTTTTATTTTTTCTTTTCCCTAAAAAGACTGTACGCTCCTTAACAACTCAGCCATCATCTTTTCCATCTTTTCTGTAGCCCCAAAACTGTCCTCAGCCACACTGCTCTGAGCTCCCTGCGGATAGCCATCAAATATTCTTGTAATCAAATCAAATAACCTCTTTGCCCGGAAGTCCTTCTGACTAGCTCTTGGTGGACAGTAATCATCTACTTCTTTCAGTGAAGGAGGGCTTGTGACAGAGATCTGAAAGCAGAAAATGCCTTCAAATTTTCAGTAGGTGTTTGGGAGTCATATGACCAGCTGCCCCCTCCTTGTGGGTCTTGCCTAATTTACTGTCAGAATCCTGGTTGAAAAGCATAGGCTTCTCCTGCTGAGTTTGATTGTTTGGTTGAAAAAGTAGTGCATAGCTTCATATATCATTATTAACAAGGAAGAAAGGCCATTAAAATTTTTACTTATGCTCTCTGGGTTTGTGGTTACTTTTCACCTCTCTTATACACTTACTTTGTTTAATAACAATGTTCTCAGAACAGATTCTATTTTTCATAATGTGAATCATTTTTGTGTACTATATTGAAAACGGTCCCTATTTTGTCTTTGACTAATATTGTGTTAGTGTACCCCAAATAATTAAAATAATATTCATAGTCTTGTTGTTCATCTATTAGATTTAAACAGTTTTTTTAATCTCTTCTCATTCCTAATCAAGTTAGATTATTTTTATCATCCTTTTCCAAAATCATTTATAAGCAAAACAGTTTTCAAATGCTTTTGCTGGCAGGCCCCCATCCAAAATATTTTGAAAAAAACATGTATTAAAAAACCTTTTATTGTATGTTTACATAATCACAAAAATATCACTTCCAGCTCTTCATATTTTATGAAGATTTATAAATAAAATGGTTATGTCACTCAAAAAGTTTTTTCTTCAATAGGTCAATCTAATAAATACTCAGCAGTCTAAAGACTCTTGAGAGTCCCTTGAATTGTAAGAAGATTAAACCAATCAATCCTAAAGGATATCAACCATGAATATTCATTGGAAGACTCATGCGGAAGCTGAAGCTCCAATGCTTTGGCCACCTGATGCAAAGAACTGACTCATTGGAAAAGACCCTGATACTGGGAAAGACTGAGGGCAAAAGGAGAAGGGGGCAGCAGAGGATGAGATGCTTAGATGGCATCATCGACTCAATGGACATGAATTTGAACAGACTCTTAGGAGACAGTGGAGGATGGAGGAGCCTGGTGTGCTGCAGTCCATGGGGGTCACAAAGTGCTGGACACGACTTAGAGACTGGAAAACAACCACCTCCACTGTTTTTAGATTCCACATATGTGCTATCCTGCGATATCTGTCCGTATGTGTCTGGCTGACTCCCTTCAGTATGACAGTCTCTGGTCCACCCCTGCTGCTGTAGACTTTGCTGACAGCCTGAACTGGCTTGAATGAAGGAGTGGAACACCACTGACACAGGGCTTTGGTGCGAGAATGCTTGTACGACACCTGAACTTCCACAAAGATAAGCCCAACTCTGCAACATCCCACCGTATGCTGCCTCAGAAAAAGAACAGTAGGTCCAGACTAGTCTTCGGAATGAGCCATCCTTCTGGTTTAGAGGAGGAATAAAAACAGCTAGCTCCCAGTGATTCTGAAACCTTCCCGGTCCAGGATGGATGGGAAATCTTGCTTGTTTCAGAAATGCCAAGAGAATATGTGCCTGAAAAGCTAGTTTTGTTGCTTGAATCAATAGACATTTGGGGCTTCCCTGGTGCCTCAGTGGTAAAGAATCTGCCTGCCAGTGTGGGAGAGGCAGGTTCGATCCCTGATCTGAGAGGATCCCACACTCCATGGAGCAACTAAGTCACAGCTATTAAGCCCACAGTGACTGAGCCTGTACCCCAGAGCCCGGGAGCCACAGTTACTGAAGCTCATGCGCGGATGCCGACAAGAGAGGTGTTCTCTTCGGCGGTGTTGCTCTTCGGACCCGTCGTACTGATCTCTCGCCGGGGACGAGCGACGTTGGTCCTTCTGCGGCACACGCCGTCACTTCTGGGTCGTGTCGGTTTTTATTTGTGGTTTGTTCGCTTAAAGTTTTTAAGTCAATAGACATTCAAGGGAGCCTCATCAACAGTGATGCTGGGCCATTTCTTCTAAAAGTGCATTTAGAGAAATGATTCTTCTCAAGAGCAAGAACTCTGTTTATACTTCCCCTCTCCTGAGCAAATTTACTCAGGAACATGGAAATCCTGATGCTATCCACGTGCAAACACTCTCAAATCCAACCATCCCAATGCTATCAGACAGAGGCTCATAAAAAGAGTTTATCAAAGTCAGGGGGTCAATTAAGGTGAGTGAAAGAAGCCCGGGGCCAAAAAGACAAATACTGATGATTCCATTTGTGTAAGGGACCTAGAGAAATCAGATTCATAAACACAGAACTAGAGAGCGGCCCCTGCTCGCTGCAACCAGGAAGACGCCGTGTGCGGCAGTGAAGACCCAGCACAGCCAAAAATAAACACCAAACAAGCGAATTTCAAAATAAGTCAATAGACATTCAAGGGAGCCTCATCAACAGTGATGCTGGGCCATTTCTTCTAAAAGTGCATTTAGAGAAATGATTCTTCTCAAGAGCAAGAACTCTGTTTATACTTCCCCTCTCCTGAGCAAATTTACTCAGGAACATGGAAATCCTGATGCTATCCACGTGCAAACACTCTCAAATCCAACCATCCCAATGCTATCAGACAGAGGCTCATAAAAAGAGTTTATCAAAGTCAGGGGGTCAATTAAGGTGAGTGAAAGAAGCCCGGGGCCAAAAAGACAAATACTGATGATTCCATTTGTGTAAGGGACCTAGAGAAATCAGATTCATAAACACAGACGGTAGCATGGTGAGGGCTAGGGGCTGGCGGAGGGGAGTGAGGAATTATAGTTTAATGGTAGAGATGCAGTTGAAGAAGATGGAAAGTTTTGGAGATGGATGGTGAATGTTGTACAACAGTGTAGACGCCTTTAATATCACTGAATTATGTACTTTAAAATGGTTAAAATGGTCCATTCTATGTCCAACTCTTCGAGACCCCATGGACTAAAGCCCACCAGGCTCCTCCATCCATGGGATTTTCCAGGCAAGAGTACTGGAGTGGGGTGCCAGTGCCTTCTCCAATGTATATATTTTACCACAAAAACTCAAATTGTGGTGCAAAGACTCTTGAGAGTCCCTTGGACTGCAAGGAGATCAAACCAGTCAATCCTAAAGGAAATTAACCCTAAATATTCATTGGAAGGACTCATGCTGAAGCTGAAGCTCCAATGCTTTGGCCACCTGAAGCAAAGAGCTGACTCATTGGGGAAAAAAACCCTGATGCTGGGAAAGATTGAAGGCAAAAGGAGAAGGGGACAACAGAGGATGAGATGGTTAGATAGCATCACTGATTTCAATAGACATGAATTTCAGCAAACTCTGAGAGATATCGAAGGACAAGAGCCTGGCATGCTATAGTCCATGGGGTTGCAAAGAGCTGGACACAACAGCAATGGAACAAGGAACTTTATAAAAAAAGCAGTGAACCACAATGAACTCACAAAGAGTTGGACATGACTGAGCACCTGAACAACAACAGCACAATGAATTCCATTCTATCTCTGCAAATGCTGAGTGCAACCCGATATTCAAGCCTGAAAATGTAGAGGAAAGTGGTTTGAGCTTAATTTTCTTCCATGTGGCTGAACTCAGTTCCTCTGATCCAGAACCTTACTCCTCAACCAGACCCCAGGTATCACAGTGAGTGGAGGTGCAGGACTGTGGCCTGTGTGTGTGAGTGGGTGTGTGAAGGGACGGGGTGAGTTTACGCAACTGAGCAGAGCAGAGATAAGCACAGGGCCAAGGAGACTACATTGCAGGTCAGAGGTCACAGAACAGCGTTGGGCAACAGAGATTTCTCCTGCAGTAGAGACAAACTTTTTGGAGGACAACTAGACGAAATGCATTTTTATTTTTAAAACTTGAAGATCTCATATCTACCAACTCCACTTAGAAGAATTTATAGTCAGGAAGAAAACATAAGTATATATCCAGCACTTCAGGCACAAGAATGGTTTGTTGTCACGTCACTTAAGTCGTGTGTGATTCTTTGCGACCCCACGGACTGCAGCATGCCAGGCTCCTCTGTTCTCCACTGTTTCCCGGAATTTACTCAAACTCATGTGCACTGAGTCAGTGATGCTCTCTATCTCATCTTCTGCCACCCACTTCTCCTCTCCTCAATTTTTTTCAGCATCAGGGTCTTTTCCAGTGAGTTAGCTCTTTGCATTAGGTGGCCAAAGCACTGGGGCTTCAGCTTCAGCGTCAGTCCTTCCAATGAATATTTAAGGTTGATTTCCTTTAGGAAAGGAAAAAGTGAAAGTGAAAGTCGCTCAGTTATGTCTGAGTCTTTGCGACCCCATGGACGATACAGTCCACGGAATTCTCTAGGCCAGAATACTGGAGTGGGTAGCTGTTTCCTTCTCCAGGGGATCTTCCCAACCCAGGGATTGAACTCAGGTCTCCTGCATTGCAGGCAGATTCTTTACCAACGGTGCCACCAGGGAAGTCTATCCTTTGACTGGTTTGACTTCCTGGTCTTTGATAATTTTCAAGAGTGCTTTTGAACCCCAAGCTCAACAAATACCTGTTGGTGACCCTCGCCTCTCTACTCCTTGTTGAGAACCGAGTAAACAGCCAGGACTCCTAGGTTTCCATGCTGATGAGCACAGTACATCTGGTGGGATACCTGCAGGGTGGTTCTCGCAGCCTGGTCCCCTCCCCAGGCACCAGTCAGAAGCCTGTCCCGCTGCCCATCAAACACACAGTTCCTTCGCTCATAACAACCATTTGCCAAAGGTGTCATCAAACAACTAACTGCACGTTAATTGAGCTTCAGAAAAGAATGTGCCCCAGGGTGCGTTTAACGGAAACCTTACACACTAAGATAACAGATGATTCTGTAAAACACAAACCAACACTGGCAGAAGGCTGCTAGCCCACAGGTGAACAAACTCGCCAAGCAGACACGCGTGATTCCGTGGCTGTACACTGAGTCCTTCTCAGATTGCTTTATCCAGATTTTGCTGCCTTAGTTGCCGTAATGCGTACTGCACTGCCATATAATCCCAGATTTGTACAAAGGGGTGATTAATACTAAAAAAAAAATACCCTCAATTACTTGAGACACATTTCTGAGGTTTACAAGAAAAACTATCCAGATAGATGGGCTGGAGTCGGGGCTGCCCGTGGAAGGGCATTCTTGCCTCTTTGGATCACTGAAATTGATGGAATGATGATTAGGGGAGTAAGAGATGAGGACATTCCTGGGTGGTTCTCGTCTGCCTCTGTGAGTGGATCGCTGAGTTTTCTCAATGGCTAAGCACACCCACCTGGGTTTTGTAGCATTCACCCTGGGAGCTCCTCCACGTCCCGCAGCATCCACCGTGGCCATGAGCACTGCCTGGAACAACTCCCACCGCCCTCACCCTGACTAGCCCCTGCCATCGGCCTCTGCCTGGCCCCTGGGAGCCCCCTCAGCCAGAGTGAAGGTGAGGCAGGGATATAATGGCTCCTGGGAACCCCTCAACCCCTGGCTGGGAAGACTTATGGGTAAATAGCTCTGTTCTCCTTCCTCTTGGGTGGGGCAACTCTGAAGTTTCCCCTGTAGTGTCTCCTGGGGATCCCCAGAGGCACTGAGCTCAGGTACTCACTGTGAGAATTGCTCAGTAATGAATGCATTTAAAATTTTTATTTTTAACTGGAGGGTAATTGCTTTACAATGCAGTGGTAGTGTCTGCTGTGTACATCAACGTGAATCAGTCATATTATCTACTTATCTATCTATCTATACGTCCCCTCCCTCCGGAGCTTCCCCCCCGAATCCCCATCCCACCCCTCTAGGTCATCACAAGCGCCGAGCTGAGCTCCCTAGGCTAGATAGCAGGTGCCCACTAGCTACCTGTTTTACACATGGCGGTGGATATATGCCAACACTACTTTCTCAACTCGTCCTACCCTCTCCTTCCCTGGCTGTGTCCATAAGCCATGTGAGCAATGGTTTCCTTCCACGTCTCTGTCACCCTCCTCCCAGCTGATGTTTCCTAGGATCACCTCCCAAATAAACTACTTACACAAAATCTTCACCTGAGGACAGCTTCTGAGAAACCCAAACTAGGACTCGATTTAAAGAAGCACGTGTTATAGAGAACAAATGTGGTTGCCAAGGGGAGAGGGGTTGTGTTGGAAGTTTGGGATTAGCAGATGCAAACTATTATAGATAGAAGGGATAAATGACAAGGGCCAACCGTATTGCGCAGGGAGCTATATTCAGTATCCTGTGATAAACCATCATGGAAAAGAATATGAAAAAGAATGTATATATATATATATGTTTAACTGAGTCACTTTGCTGTACAGCAGAAATTGACACAACATTGTAGATCAACTAAGTTGTTGTTGTTTAGCTGCTAGGTCGTGTCTGACTCTTTTGTGACCCCATGGACTATAGCCAGCCACTCTCCTCTGTCCATGTGATTCTCCAGGCAAGAATACTGGGTCACCATGCCCTCCTCCAGGGGATCTTCCTGACCCAGGGATCGATCCTGCATTGCAGGTGAGTTCTTTATCAGCACGCCACCTGGGAAGCCTGTAAATCAACCATACTTCAATAAGACAAACACATTTTAAAAAGAAGCACATGTCAAAAGTAGAGTCTTAAGTCATTTTCTTTTTCTCTCCCTGGTTCCCCTTAGAACTGGTGGAACATAGCTGAGCATCTCTCCCACGCTGAGACCCCAGCTCCAGGAATCCCACATCATCCCTCAGGGAGAACCACAGTGGACAAGAAGAACAAAGCTCATCCTTTCCACGACCCACCTCAGCACCCTGCTCTGCCCCACGCTCCTCCCTGCCAGCTGCTTTCACTTGTCTGCACCTAAAGGGTCCCCTGGCAGAAGTGGGGGAGAACGGGTTCTCACCAGGGTGGAGCAGGACGAAGCACAGCTGGGCCCGCTGGCGTGGCCTCTGCCAGGAGCCTCCCCCTGGGGTGACTGTGTGCCCGCCTGCCGGGCTCTGCAGCCCTGCCTCTCTGCAGTGACCCCGGGTTTCCAGGAGCCTCCCCCTGGGGTGACATGTGCCCGCCTGCTGGGCTCTGCAGCCCTGCCTCTCTGCAGTGACCCTGGGTTTCCAGGAGCCTCCCCTCCCAGCCCGCTGTGTGTCCTTGATCTCAGTTTGCTTTTCTGGCCCCTGACCCCTCTGTCGGCCCAAACTTCAAGTGTTATCAAGCTCTTTTGTCCTCATCTCCGCTCTGTCCTGACCGCCTGAACCGGCCGTCATCACCACACAAACACAGAAGGAGGGGGCATTTCATGTGGTCAATTGAGTGGTTAAGAAGAAAAGAGGTTGCTTTTATTTCTTTTTTAAAAAAGCAAGTAACTTGTTTAACTTGCATTGGTCAACCATTTGACCTAATCGACTCATCGGTTCTGACAGTCAACCCGATAGAATTGGGTAAACAAATGGGAAAAAGCAAAGAGTTCAAGGCCTCCCATCCTTCCCTCCTTCTGATCTGAGAGTGAGAAAAATCGCTACCAAAGAAGTGGAGATTCCAAGCTCGTGCTGTCAATAGACCTTCTCTATTCCATGAAACAGTTGTGTTTGAAGAAACACAGCTTCATCTTCTCTGGGGTTTCAAAAACATTCTGTTAATCTCTTCTAGAAAAATAAAAGCAAATTTCTCCCAAAGGCATCCATGCTTTGGGTGGTATGTTAGGTCTTAAAATTATCTCAAAGAGCAGATAAATAAGTCATCCTGAAGCCACCTGGAAAGTCTTGGTTTAAAAAAAAATCTTCAAAGAAAAACATAACAACAGTGGAGGGGACAAAGTGACGGGAAAGTCCAGAATTCCATCAGCCACACCCATACATGCACATAGGTATGCACTTTCCCTGTAGACTCCCAAATAAGGCTTATGTATCAGTCACCTAAAAAAAACTGGGACTTAATTCCTGAAAAAGAAAAATAGAAATACTTTAAAATATATTTAATATATTAAGAAAAACACACACCTTGGTGTTTTATCTGTTGGGGTACAGCTAAGGCAATGTTTTTCATTCTTTCATTTCCCAGCATCATTTAATAAATTCATAAATGGTAACCTACTTACTTCAGTATACTTTCCTGGGAAATCCCATGGACAGAGGAGCCTGGTGAGCTACCATTCATGGGATCAAAAATGAGTCGGACATGACTTTAGTGACTAAAACCAACAATAACATCCAATTTACAATGAAAATAAAAGCATCTAAAAGCTCTGAATACATAAGCAAATTGATTATTTTGACAAAACAGATTCATCAATATAATTGAAGATGTGAGTAATTAAAAAAATTTATATCCATGTTTCAATTTTTTGGAAAGTAATTTGACAAAATTCAAAATAAACTTTAAAAATACTTATTCTGGGGAATTCTCTGGTGGTCCAGTGGTTAGGATTTCCTGCTTCCACCTCGGCAATACACTCCAGTACTCTTGCCTGGCAAATTCCATGGACGGAGGACCCTGGTGGGCTGCAGTCCATGGGGTCGCTAGGAGTCGGACACAACTGAGTGATTTCCCTTTCACTTTTCACTTTCATGCATTGGAGAAGGAAATGGCAACCCACTCCAGTGTTCTTGCCTGGAGAATCCCAGGGACGGGGGAGCCTGGTCGGCTGCCGTCTATGGGGTCGCACAGAGTCAGACACGACTGAAGCGACTTAACAGCAGCAGCAGCAGCAGCTTCCACCTCAGGGGGTAGTGTTGCAGTGTTGACTATAATAACACAAACCTGGAAGGAACTTAAATTCCAACATTAGAATTAGACATAAGAGCAAATTATGATATAATTATGCTATAGAATATCATCAAAATTATCACAGTGAAAAAACTGTAATCATGCTCAAAAGAAATGTTAAATAAAATAGGGTGTAAAACTCCATAGATGGTGTAATTTCAACTAACTTATGAGCAATATACAGACACACATGTGATGCTGTCATTCACAGCTGACACACTGATGGTGTTCACAGGGACAGAAGCCTGGAAATTTTGTGTTTCCCCAACTTTACAGAGAACAGAACTTTTCTAATAAAATGAGCCCTACCCATGGGTTGGTTGGTGAGACCTCATTCACTCAGTACAAGATTCTGTTACACACTTCTGTGGTTTTAGAACTCACAACATTCAGTGAATTTTCAGGAATATCCAAGGATTAGCGAAACCAAATATTCAATCGATGACTCAATGACTTAGCAAATATATATGGATAAAAAGGACCAGAGGGGGAGAAAAAAAGAATTGGAGTGAAATTACCCTTAAACAACACATTTTTCTTGGGAGTGATATCATGTATATATATATATATGGAGAGAACATATGTATAATCACTACTAGCAGAGGAATTAATGCTCTTGAAGTGTGTTGTTAGATCAGACTCTTGAGGGTCCCTTGGACTGCAAGGAGATCCAACAAGTCAATCCTAAAGGTAATCAGTCCTGAATATTCATTGAAAGGACTGATGCTGAAGCTGAAGCTTCAATATTTTGGCTACCTGATGGGAAGAACTAACTTACTGAAAAAGACTGATGCTGTGAAAGATTGAAGGCAGGAGGAGCAGGGGACGACAGAGGATGAAATGGTTGGATGGCATCACCAACTTGATGGACATGAGTTTAAGCAGGCTCTGGAAGTTGGTGATGGACAGGGAAGGCTGGCGTCCTGCAGTCCATGGGGTCAAAAAGAGTCAGACCTGACTGAGCGACTGAACTGATTATTATGATAATAAATAAAATATTATATAAAATCATTACTATTATTTTATGTTCTCCTGCATTGCAGGCAGATTTGTTACTGTCTGAGCCACCAGGGAAGTCCCTTATAGTAAATATATGTACTATATATATATACATACATACAAGCCCTATATATATAGGCTCAGAGATTAAAGAATCTGCCTGCAATGCAGGAGACCCAGTTTTGATCCATTATATGTACTATATATATATATACACATAAATATAAGCCCTGTATGTATATATATAGGCTCAGAGGTTAAAGAATCTGCCTGCAATGCAGGAGATCCAGTTTTGATCCATGAGTCAGGAAGATCTCCTGGAGAAGGGAAGGGCTACCAACTCCAGTATTCTTGCCTGGAGAATTCCATGGACAGAGGAGTCTGGTGGGCTACAGTCCGTGGGATCGCAAAGAGTCAGAGACAACTAAGGGACTTTCACTGTCCTCTTATCCTGGACATGGACAATTCTTTCCTCAGGGCCCACAGTATGACTGAGTCCCCTTCACTGTCATACCCCTCCATTATCTCCCTCCTTCCCGACCTCATGTACCCCTCCCCTTCTCCCACTTCCTGTGGTGACCTCAAATGGGAAACACCTGCACCCACATCCTTGCCTCAGGCTCTGCTTTCAAGTGAGCCCAATGGGGACACTTGGCTCACAGTGGGTTTTCAGTAAATGTTTCTGGATTGGATAGACCAGTGAATAAATTCTCACTGTGCCTGGTTTGGGCCTAACAGTGTCTGGCAAATCCTTTTCTCAGAAAGGGTGAGAAATCATTACCATAAACCAGCCTGTGGTAAAAAGAATCAACACAAAGAAATTTCAGGATAAACCTGCACCTACTTCTTTTCACAGAACAATTTCTTGCTGTATAAGTTATTTGTACAACCCTTGGACCGAAGAGCCTGGCAGGCTACAGTCCATAGGGTTGCAAAGAATCAAACATGACTGAGTAACTGTGCATGCATATAAGTTACTTGTGTTAATAAATAAAGCATGTTTCCCCAAAACCCAGGCCACAGCACTGTAGCCATATTTTTCCAGGCAAGGGAAGCAATCATTCCAACCAGGAAGAGAGCCACCATTTCCAAAGGACCATCGTGGTCACAGTATATTTTTGATCTCCCTCCCTTCCAAGCAAATGAAGGTCATGGGTAGAAATCACATAGGTCACTTTTGACTAGTTACACATCATTAGGAAGACATTTCAGCTCCCCCATTCATGAGTCTCCTAATTTTCTTGGTGGCTGCTTTCAACATCTGTGAACAGCTGGACAAGCCCACGGAGATGGGATTGGTTCTTATATGGCCGAATATAAACAATCATTGGGACACTGATTAATTTCTCAAGACTCAAAAATAACTAAGATAACAGTAATCCCTCACCCACACACTCCCGAATTCTTACAACCATTTAGTGGGGAGGCAGTGGAGGTCAGCCATAAAATCCTGTTCCCATTACTGCCCTGTACATTCTTACATGGTGCACCCTTGAGATTCATTAGGGGAAAAGACCCTTTGGCTGCCTGGACCCACAAGCTGGGAGTCCAACATCCATGCAAACCCCCGGAGAGGGGAACACCTCCTTAGGGGAACCTACACCAGAGAAGGTGCTGTGGTGTGTGTGCTAAGTCCCCTTAGTCTTTGCAACCTCATGGACTGTGGCCTGCTAAGCTCCTCTGTCCATGGGGTTCTCCAGGCAAGAGTACTAGGGTGGGTTGCCAGGCCCTTCTCTAGACACAAGAAAATATTTAAAGGTAAATACCTGGAAAGGATTGAGAGCAGGGACTCACATATTTTGCTCATAGCAGCCAAAAAGTAGAAGCTACCCCAGGTTCTAGCAACAGATGAATGGATCAAAAACTGTGGTCCGTATACTCAACTAAATAATATTCTGCCAATAAAAGAAGAGGGTTTCCACTTCCTTCAGCATGGATAAACTTGGAGGATAGATGCTAAGAGAAGGAAGCCAGTCACACATACTGTATGACTCTATTTTATAAGGTTCGTAGAGGGGTCAAATCCATTGAGACTGAAGGTGGAATGGGGGTTGCTAGGGGCTGGGGGAGGGGAACAGGACACAGTTTCAGTTTAGGAAGATGAAAAGAATTCTGGAAATGGACAGTGGTGAAGGTTGTACAACAAAATGAATGAATTTAATACCACTGAACATACACTTTAAAATTATTAACGTGGTAAAGTTTATAACAATTTTTTAAAAGTTAAGCGCACACCTCCACATCTTTCAGTGCCTCCAGGGGTCAGGCAAGCAGCTCAGACAATGAAACTGGCAGGCTGCCTTTGTCCACTCAGGCAGCTATAACAAAATATCACAGTTGTTCAGTCACTAAGTCCTGTCTGTCTCTTTGTGACCCCATGGGCTGCAGAATGCCAGGCCTCCCTAACCTTCCCTCTGTCCTGGAATTTGCTCAAATTCATGTCCATTGAGTCAGTGATGATATCTAACCATCTCATCCTCTGTCGTTCCCTTCTCCCTTTGCCTTCAATCTTTCCCAGCATCAGGGTCTTCTCCAGTGAGTTGGCTCAGTGAATCAGATGGCCAAAATACTGGAGCTTCAGCTTCGGCATCAGACTTTCCAATGAATGTTCAGAGTTGACTTCTTTTAGTATTGACTGGTTTGATCTCCTTTCAGTCCAAGGTACTCTCAAGAGTCTTCTCCAGCTCCACAATTTGAAAGCATCAATTCTCTGGCATTCAGCCTTCTCTGGGTAGCTTCAGAACAACAGACATTTATTTCTCACAGTTCTGGAGGCTGGAATTTGGAAATCAGGGAGCTAGCCTGGTCCGGAGAGGGTCCGCTTCCAAGTCATGGACTTCTCGCCATGTCCTTAGCTGGGTGAAGGACCGAGGAGCTCTGTGCAGCTCGCCTTTAAATGACACTGATCTCATCCATGCATCCTTTTCCCACTTTTGGCTTTGTGCCTCTCTTCCATCTGGTAGTTCCTTTGGGGAGTGATATCTTTTACAATACAGCAACTCCTCTAGATATGAATGGGTTCCAGTCTGAAAGTACATCTGTAAGTCTAATTTGTTCATAAGTCCAACAAAATTAGCCTAGCTACCGAACCAACACAACCGGCTATATAGCTCTGTACCATAATGCATGCGAAGTTGCTTCAGTCGTGTCTGACTCTGGGTGATCCTGTGGACTGTGGCCCACCAGGCTCCTCTGTCCATGGGATTCTTCAGGCAAGAATACTGGAGAATTCCTTACTCCAGGGGACCTTCCCCACCCAGGGATCGAAACTGCATCTTTCACAGCTCCTGCATTGGCTGTGCTGTGCTTAGTCGCTTATTTGTGTCTGACTCTGCGACCCAAAGTACTGTAGCCTGCCAGGCTCCTCTGTCCATGGGTATTCTCCTGGCAAGGATACTGGAGTAGGTTGCCATGACCTCCTCCAGGGGATCTTCCCAACCCAGGGATTGAACCCAGGTCTCCCACACTGCAGGCAGATGCTTTACCATCTGAGCCACCAGGGAAGCCCATGAATACTGGAGTGGGTAGCCTATCCCTTCTCCAGGGGGACCTTCCAGACCCAGGAATTCAACAGGGGTCTCCTCCATTGTAGGCGGGTTCGTTTTGTTTTGTTTTTGTTTTCAAGTGGATTCTTTACCAACTGAACTACCAGGGAAATCACAGGTGGGTTCTTTACCATAGAGCCACCTAGGAAACCCCACTGTAATGTAATAGGTTTATAAAACTTTCTACACATATAATACATTTTAAAAGATATTTTTAATCTTACAGTACAGTACTTTGAAAAGTACAGTAGTCAGGTACAACAGCTGGCAAACAGGGGTTGGCATCCATGAACAGGCAGGAAGAGTTACTGACTGCAGGTGGGAGGGGAGGTGGGAGATGGTAGAGCTGGAGGATCATCCGCAATAGGAGACTTGGAGGACAAGCCTCAGTGTCACTCATGCCTGACATGGATGGAACACACGTTCGCACCTTTGAAAGTTTGCAACTTGAAGGCTCATATATAGGGGACCTACTAAACAGGCAATTTCAGCCAGTTCAGTTCAGTTCAGTTGCTCAGTCGTGTCCGGCTCTTTGTGACCCCATGGACTGCTGCACACTAGGCTTTCTTGTCCCTCACCAACTTCCGGAGCTTGCTCAAACTCATGACCATCAAGTCGATGATGCCATCCAACCATCTCATCCTCTGTTGTCCCCTTCTCCTCCCACCTTCAATCATTCCCAGCATCAGGGTCTTTTCCAATGAGTCAGTTCTTCGAATCAGGTGGCCAAAGTATTGGAATTTCAATTTCAGCATCAGTCCTTCCAATGAATATTCAAGACTGATTTCTTTTAGGATGGACTGGTTGGATCTCCTTGCAGTCCAAAGGACTCTCTAGAGTCTTCTCCAACACCACAGTTCAAAAGCATCAATTATTTGACGCTCAGTTTTCTTCATAGTCTAACTCTCACATCCATACCTGACTACTGGAAAAACCATAGCTTTGACTAGACAGAGGTTTGATGGCAAAGTAATGTCTCTGCTTTTTAATATGCTGTCTAGGTTGGTCATAGCTTTTCTTCCAAGGAGCAAGCTTGGACTTCATGGCTGCAGTCATCATCTGCAGTGATTTTGGAGCCCAAGAAAATAAAGTCTCTCTCTGTTTCCATTGTTTTCCCATCTATTTGCCATGAAGTGATGGGACCAGATGCCATGATATTAGTTTTCTGAATTTTGAATTTTAAGCCAACCTTTTCACTCTCCTCTTTCATCAAGAGGCTTTTTAGCTCCTCTTCATTTTCTGCCATAAGGGTGGTGTCATGTGTATATCTGAGGTTATTGATACTTCTCCCAGCAATCTTGATTCCAGCTTGTGCTTCATCCAGTCCAGTATTTCACATGAAGTACTCTACATATAAATTAAATAAGCAGGGTGACAATATACAGCCTTGATGTACTCCTTTCCCTATTTGGAACCAGTCTGTTGTTCCATGTCCAGTTCTAACTTTGCTTCTTGACCTGCACACAGATTTCTCAGGAGGCAGGTCTGGTTTTCCCATCTCTTTAGGAATTTTCCACAGGTTGTTGTGGCCTTTCCCTTCTCCAGGGGATCTTCCCAACCCAGGAATCGAACCCAGGTCTCCTGAATTTTGGGCAGATTCTTTACTAGCTGAGCCACAAGGGAAGCCCAAGAGTACTGTAGTGAGTAATTTATCCCTTCTGCAGGGGATCTTCCCAACCCAGATATTGAACTGGGGTCTCCCCACATTACAGACAGGTTCTTTACCAACTGAGCTATCAGGGAAGCCCAAACAGACAATTTAATAAGTAAAATTCTCTGGAATGTGTGAGCCACTCTAGCAAATTAATTGAACCCGTGAAGGGGATTTGTAAGATCCTCCCACCTATAGCCAGGTGGTCAGGAGGCCGGGTGACAACTTGGACTTGTGATTGGCATCTGAGGCAGGAGGCAGGACAATCTGATCAGACTGAGACCTCACCCATGGATCTGATGCCATCTCCTTGGTGGTGCTGGAAAACTCATTCAGTACTAGAATTATTTTACCTCTCAACAGAGTCTTACCTGCATGAGGTCAAGGATCACACTGTCAGAATATCATAGGTCATCATTAAATGTATTCTGAATAAGTGTATTGTAATAACTAAGACCTTTTAAAAAGCAGTATGCTTTAAAACTCTTTAGTAATTACATGCAACTTAAGTAATTGCAATTGTACTTATAACTTAATACTCTTCTCTTTAAAATTAAATGGTTCTGAATCATGGATGGATCTAATCCTGGCCATGCACCAAGCTTGAGAAAAGTTCATTTTAATTTACCTTGAAACTTTATTTTGACATGAATTATGGGAAGAAAACTTTAAGGCTTCAGCACTAAGTGTGTGTCTACTAATAAAATGTGATTTTGGAGTAATCTGGCATCAGAAGGCTTTGAAGGAGACACAATGTAAAAAAATTCCCCAAACGAGTTGAACCTGAGTGCCTTCTGAGGTGTGGAAAGAGGCAGTGACTCAGGGAGATGTCATTTAGGTTGGAAGCCTTGAAGAATTCACTGGCATGCATAATTTTCATTTATAAAATCAAACATCTTGAAAAAAGAGAAGAAAAAATGAATAGAGAATTTAAGGCAAACAAAAGCAGAGGTGATTAGAGGTGAACACAGCTTACTATGGTGGCTCATAAAAATGTGTCGTGGGGGGCAGGGCAGAAGGACTGTCCACCAGAAACTTTAAAAGTCTAAAGAAGTGAGTAAAAGAATTCACTACTCAGAGGCAATCACTACAATATCCTTGCATAACACATATTTTTAGAGAAGGCAATGGCACCCCTCTCCAGTACTCTTGCCTGGAAAATCCTATGGACAGAGGAGCCTGGTAGGCTGCGGTCCATGGGGTCGAGAAGAGTCGGACAGGACTGAGCGACTTCACTTTCACCTTTCACTTTTCACTTTCATGCATTGGAGAAGGAAATGGCAACCCACTCCAGTGTTCTTGCCTGGAGAATCCCAGGGACGGGGGAGCCTGGTGGGCTGCCGTCTATGGGAGTCAGACACGACTGAAGTGACTTAGCAGCAGCAGCAGCAGCAGCACATATTTTAATGACACAGGTTCAATTCCTGGTCAGGGAACTAAGATGCCCCACGGCATGAGGCAACTAAGCCCTCCTGCCTCAACAATAGACAAAAAGATCCTAGCGCCGCAATTAAGGCTAATAAACAAATATTTTGGAAAAATTAAATAAAAACATTTTAGAGGGAAACATTTCCACGTCTTTATAAAGGTCACGGCCTTTGAGTCTGTGTTTGTCCGCTAATTCTGCTTATATCTAGACTAAGAAAATAATCCAAAATGGATAATATTTATGTCTAGAATTTTCACTGAAGTATTATTTGTAATAGTAAAAAAATTGGAAACAGGCAGATTTTCCAGTAACAGGAAAAAGGCTAAAGAAATTATGATAAATGTGTAAGATGGACTACCTTGCTGTCACTAAAAATGATGTTTTCTAATAACGTGTATTGTCAAAAGCATGTTAAATGAGTAAACACATTTTGTTGAATGAATAAAGCAGGATACAAAATTATATATTTGTATCTGGTCTATAGAATATACATGAATAAATTTATATACAACTCTGGGCAGAAAAAACTGAATATTTAACCTATGGGTGTTCAGCATGATTAATCCCAGGTGGTAGGAATCAAGTGATTTTTATGTTCCCATTATATTTTTCTATAGTTTCTAAATTTTGCATAATAAGTAGGCACTAATTTCCTTATCCAGAAGGGGAAAGATAATATTTTAAGAAAGTTTCTTGATTGAGTTAATGCAGAAAAGTCATTAGAAATCAAAAAAAAAAAAAAAAAAAAACTTGGATAATTCTACACTATACATGAGTGATAACTGTAGATAAATCATACTTGTATGACAGTCCTTAATTAGGTGGAAATAGTAGTACTTAAAAAAACTTTCTTGGCTTCAGTTTTAAAGCTTTTGCTTCATAAATTCCAAGCTAAGTACTAGAGCTGTCAGACCCTCCAGATCAATCACTGCATTTCCAGACCACATTTTTTTTTCTTTATGACACTTTTGAAATGTTATTTCACCATCTTAGGGACTGAAGATGATCAAGACGATAGAGGATTGAATTTTACCAACTCTTCAAGCCAAAATTTATTTTTTCAGGGACATATTTATGTTTCTTGCCTCTGACACAGGGCAGTCAGTGCACAGAGCAGCCTGCCCAAGGGAAAGATGCTAATGTTCCATGAAGAGCTTAAATGGGTTTTCTTATCAGTAGTAGAGTTTCCAAGCAGGCCAACCCACAAGGCCATGGGCGAGAGCAGACCCCTGAACAGGGCCTGGTGAGCTGGCCGCAAAGAAGGGAGCAGCTCTCGGCCCCAGGGAGGCACTGTTTCTGTCCACGTTCGCTTTAAAAGTTGAGGCTGATTATTCTACTGGAAAAGATACAGACTCAGGGTCAGACAGGAGGGTAAGTCCTGGATGGACCATCTGAAAGGTGAGTAACTATTTAGATATTTGCTTCACCTCTCTTGATAGATTTGAGTTTATCCCTGGTATGGCAATAAGGGGGCTTCCCCGGTGGCTCAGACAGTAAAGAATCTGCCTGCAGTGCAGGAGACCTAGATCTGATCCCTGGGTTGGGAAGATCCCCTGGAGAAAGGCATGGCAACCCACTCCAGTATCCTTGCCTGAAGAATTCTCTGGTCAGAGAAGCCTGGCAGGTCCTCTGGCAGGTCCATGGGTCACAAAGAGTCAGACAGGATTGAGTGACTAAGTACACATATGGCGATAGGATTCTTCCAACAGTGAAATAAAAAATCTCCAACTTCTGCAATTTTGGCCATTGATTTTTGTTTTCATTAATGTTTTAATTTGTATTTTTTTGGCTGAGAGACATGTGGAATCTTAGTTACCCGACCTGCATCCCCTGAATGGGAAGTTCAGAATGGCAACCCACTCCAGTATTCCTGCCTGGGAAATCCCATGGAGAGAGGACCCTGGTAGGCTACAGTCCATGGGGTCTTGAAAGAGTCGAACCTGACTTAGCCAATAAACAAAAAACTTTAATGATATATTGCATTAAACCAAGTCATCAATCAGCAATTTGAAACACTTGATGCCTCATGCAATAGATTGTTTATGAATGTGTATGCATGTGCTGAGTCGTGGCCAACTCTTTGCAACCCCATGGACTGTAAGCCACCAGGCTCCTCTTGTCTATGGAATTTCCCAGGCAAGAAGACTGGAGTGGGTTGCCATTTCCTACTCCAGTGGATCTTCCCGACCCAGGGATCAAATGTGCATCTCTTGCATCTCCTGCATTGGCAGGCAGATTCTTTTCCACTAGCACCACCTGGAAAGCCCCAATAGATTGTTTTAAGTTATGCAAATGCCTGGATCCCCAAGAGGCCAAGAAGCCTTGAAGAGCAAACATTCAAGGTGAGAATGTTCCACAGCTATTGACCAAGTTATTATTGGACATTTGGTTCCATTCATGGATCATTGAGGAAAAAGAGTTCAGTTGATGTATCAATAGTATCAGAACAAAACTTTTTAAAAAAGAAACAATTATTATTTAAAAACTCAGTGGAATAATATCATTTTCCCCCAGCGTCCCCAGTCTGGCTAAGATCTTCTTTGACTTCCAACAGTTCAACCTGCCCTTCCAGGCTCCCAGATACTTAAACAGCTCATTCGAATTGGTGGTGCCCATACTGTAACTTCTGGGGAAGCAGGTCAACTGGAAAGGCAGGGGTTAGTCAGCAAGCCAGGACCTGCCCCAGCCACCACCCCAACCAGGCCCTCATTCTGATGCCCCCCTATCACTATGGCAACGAGTGTAGCCTTCTTCACTTCCCATCTCCACCCAGGTTTCCTTCTATTGGTTAAAGCATTCACATGAGCAAGTCAGCATGATACCCAAGTATGTGAATGCCAGGAGGTGTGGCTAACAGGGGTCACCATGCACCACAGGCAGTTAGAAGAGACCCTCCCTGAGGAATTCAAGCAGAACGGGGGGTGAGATCTGAAAGGTGAGTGTCTGGTTAGCAGGGCAAGGAGTTAGGAGAATAGCATCCACAGAGAGAAAGAAAACTACTGCAGCTGGAGCACAGGGACCAAGGAGGGAACCAGGAGGAATGTCCAAGACAAATGAGGAAGTCCGGGTTTATCTGAGATAAGTGCTTGTAGCCAGAGGAGTGCACTGTCCAATCTGAGTTGTGTTAAAAGATGCTGCCAACTTCTGTGAGCAGAAGAGCTTGCAGGGAGCAGCAGGAAACGCGTGGGCGGCCAGGTGCAGGGCGACTGCAGGAGTGCGCGGATGCAATGGCAGCTTGTACCAGGTGTCAGAGGAGAGAGGAAGGAGTGGATGGTTATGGGAGACTTCTGGAAGTCGTCTTGACAGGACTCATGATGGATTGGACACGAGGAATGTGCAGGGAAGAGATGCCAAGAAAGCCTCCAAGTTTTCTAGTTTGAGAGCTGCAAGCAGGCGAGACAAGGGGAGAAGATTTAGGAAGGAGAACCTATTGAATGGATTTCAACTGGGGGCATGCTTTTATTAGAGATGCTCAGGGAGACATCCAAATAGGTGTGTGTGTGTGGGTGGGGGGGGGCGCAACTGGCTGAAGGAGTTTGCACCTCAAAAGTAGCTGGACTGCAGTGAGCTTGCTTGCCTGAACTTGCCTTAGATAGCATCTTCTTTTGGCCCCTCTAGAACCCTCTTGCCCCTCCCCCATACACTCCAAGCACGTCTCCATGGATCTGTCTACAGTTCCCAATTGGCTGGATTCCTGCCCATCTACATCCTTGCAAGGATTCTCTCCCTCTGCCTGCTGACCACCGTCCAGCCAGTCACCTGGCAGCATCCTACCGGTGGGGAGGGTTTGGCCCTTCCCTTCCCCCACCCTACATCTGGCTGGAGCCCCGCTGTCCTGGCTTCCTACAGTACCTCCTCACGGACCCTTATCACACTGTGTTGCATCTTTGCCTCCCCCAGGAATTCCTCGAGGCAGGAAATGTGTCTTGTTTAGGTTGTGTCCGGAGCAGCCATAAGCACTCAGTAAATATTTACTGAATGAATGAACTCATCTCTGCCCCCAGCCTCTTCCTGCTCCAAGTCATAGGGAACAGCGCACCCTAAACAGGCATCTCTGAACTTCTCTCCCATCAGACGACTCCCCTTCCTGAGGACTTCCGGAGTCTTCTGTTGTTGACGCTTCCGATGGAGACTTGGTGGCCTCCGGTGCTCTTTTTTCTGCTAAAGATATCGAAAGAGAAAGCTCGCAAGATTGAGACATTTTGAGGTCAAGATCTGTGGAGAATGGTCACAGCTTCATCTCTATAAAGATGAAAAAGAGCCTCTGACACCTGCACAGATACGTAGGCAGGAGGAATGAGCATCAATGTGTTCTACTCACCTTTCTCAGACCTCTGTGCTTTGGGGTCCTTAAGCTCCTTTTAGTTCCCATAAGATAGACGATCCCAGGCTCTCAACTGGAGAACGCAGGCTTGAGCCCACAGACATATGACTACAGCAAGTCTTGGGCAGTATCGTGAGCACTTGATCAACTTTAACCCCCAGTAATAATAAACATGAGTGGGAATGAAAATATAAATCTAGATGCTAGTGATGGACATTCTGATCAGATGAGCTTCTTGTAATTGAGAAGGTGACCCTGGGGGAATCTTCCACTTTGAATGGCCCATCAGCCCCTGAGGAAGTCAACTGTGTATTCAGTTGTGAAGGATAAGGAGGAATAACAATAGATCCCATACAAAGTGCCAGAAATATATTGGTGAAGACTGAGTCGAGACTGGAAGGTGGCATTAGGGATTTCAAGGGTTTGAGCTCTCTTTTTTTAAATCCCTGATGATGAATCTGTCATCCCACTTTTGGGCAGTTTCAGGGACAGGTCAGGCTTTCCAGATGGCACTAGTAATAAAGAATCCACCTGCCAATGCAGGAGACATGAGACCAGGGTTCCATCCCTGGGTCAGGAAGATCCCCTGGAGGAGGGCACAGCAACCACACCGCTATTCTTACCTGGAGAATCCCATGGACAGAGGAGCCTGGAGGGCTACAGTCCATGGGGTCACAAAGAGTCGGACACAACTGAGCGCTTGTCAGCAGCAGCAGGAACAGGTTAGCAATGATAGCTTGAGGGTGGACCCATCAAAGAGGACCCAGTGGAGTGAGGGACACCAGGTGGGCATGCCCACTGTTTGAAATGCTGCCAGATGGGCTTTCCCTCAGAGAAGACCCAGAGTTCCAAGGGGTGATTGCTTAGTGCTGTTCTCAGTAAAGAACATGCGGCAGAGGAAAAGGTACCTGAAGAGGAATGCAAGCTCTCCAGTGTTAAACTGAAACAAATCTAGGCTCTCACACGCTGGTTTTCAGACTTTAGCAGGAATCAGAATCATCTGAAAGCTTATGAAACCCAGAGCTTCTGACTCAGGAGGTCTGATACCGGCCCGAGGATTTGTGTGTCTATCAAGTTCCCAGGGAATGCTGATGTGGTCCAAGAAACACACACGGAGAACCAAGGCTCTCAGCCTCGGCTCCATATTAGAGAGTCAGTTGGGGAGATGTTCATATTATAAAAACTTTTTCAGCTTTACTGAGATATAACTGACACATAACATTGTGTAAGTTGAAGGTGTATGCCTTGATTGAATATGTTTATAAATTGCAACTTGAGGAATTCCCTGGTGGTTCAGTGATTAGGACTCTGTGCGTTCACTGCAGGAGCATGGGGTTTGATCCCTGGTCAGGCAACTAAGATCCCACCTGCCAGGTTATGTGGCATGGCCAAATTAATTAATTAATTAATTACATTGCAATTTGATGACCACCATTGTATCAGCTGGGCTTCCTTAGTGGCTCAGAAGGTAAAGAATCCACCTGCCATGCAGGAGACCTGGGTTAGATCCCTGGGTGGGGAAGATCCCTTGTAGGAGGAAATGGCAACCCACTCCACTATTCTTGCCTGGAAAACCCCATGGACAGAGGAGCCTGGTGGGCTACAGTCTACGACCTCCTCTTTCCTGTCCCATAACTGCCATTTCTTTTTTGTTTTGTGGAAAGAAACTTCAAGATCTGCTTTCTTAGCAACTTTCAGGTACAGAATACAGTATTATAAGCTATAATCACTATGCTATATGTTAAATAACTCAAGCTTTTATAACTGGAATGTTGTACCCTTTGACCAATATCTCCCCATTTCCCCCACTCCCAGCCCCTGGTAACCCACCATTCTGCTCTGTTTCTCCAAGTTTGCCATTTTTAGATTCCATACATAAGTGAGATGACACAGTATTTGTCTTTCTCTGTCTGACTTATTTCACTAAGCACAATGCCCTCCAGGTCCAAGCTCAGGGGGCTTTTTAAATGTACCAGTGTCGGGGACTTGTCCCCTAGAGTTTCTAATGTAATTGTTCCGAGGTGTGTTAGAGCGTCAGTAATTTTTAAGACCTCTCTAGGTCATCCAAGTATTTGCCCAAGCTTGAGAAATACTGCTCTAAACTGTGCCATCAGGTTAATGAGTAGATTTTAGGTCCCTTTTATTACCTTTCTGTAGAAAAAGCAAGAAATTGATGGGCTGGGGTGCGAGGTCAGGTCAGCATTCAAGACCCACGAATACATCAACCAGTGGCATACTCCTGGGTTTGAAGGAGTGAGCTCTATAAAATGCAAGCTTTTCAACACTAAGTGTTAACCAGAGACCTGTTTCTTAGCTGAGCAGCAGGCATCCCCCCATTTGGAGGGGTGCTCTTCTCACTGCCTTTCCAAAATGGTAAGCTGGACTCAGCCCCCAAGAGCAAATCATTCCCTCTTCAAGTCTCTTCCCTCCTTCATGGCAAGATGCACATCTCAGGTTAAGTGCGAGCCTTCAACAGGACTGACCTTTGCCAGAAGCAGAGGTTAGCTTATGACAAACATAAGTTTGAGTTATACATAACTAGAAATTATTAGCATCAATTAGTTTTTGTTCTATTAATATTTATGCTTTTAATTAAGATCGCTTCTTTATGGCATGAGAGAATGGCTATTCACCTGAAACTGTTAAGATGTTTCCTTTTTAAATTGGATAAAATGTCAGTTCCACAAAATGAATTAAATCCAAGACACCTAATATACACCATAGTGCCTACAGCTAACAATACTATACTGAATTCTTAAGAGTTTGCTAAGAGGGTGGGTCTTGTGTAAAATGTTCTTACCACAAAAGTATAAATTAAAATGGTGGTGGGGGGAACTTTTGGAGGTGATGGCTATGTTTACGGCATTGGTTTCACGGGTCTGTACTTATACTAAACTCATCCAGTGGTATACGTTAAACATGCACACTTTTTGTATACCAATCTCGCCTCAATAAAGTGCCTTATAAAACAACAACCCAGAAAAAAGAGGTCAGGATTCTTGGGCCTTAATTTATTAACTTAGTGTCGGCCACTTTAAAAGGCAACCAGAGGGACTTCGCTGGTGGTTCATTGGCTAAGACTCTGTCTCCCAATGTAGGGGGCCAGCTTTGATCCCTGGTCAGGAAACCAGATCCCACATGCCGCAACTAAGACCAAATAAGACCACAGCCAAAGAAATAAATATTTTTAGAAAATAACAATAAAATAAAATGCAACCAGAAAGTAAATCTCAATTGAAAATTCAAAAATATCAAGTAGAAGAATGAATTGAATGTTTAAAGTAGTAAATAATAATCCATATAACCATGGAGATGGTGTGCTTTGTTAAAAGAAAACAGGTTGTTTGCTAAAGATATGGACCCTGATGCTGGGAAAGACTGAAGGAAAAAGGAAGAAGGTGCCAGAGGATGCGATGGTTGGATAGCATCATGGACTCAATGGATGTGAATGTGAGCAAACTCCAGGAGAAAGTAGAGGACAGGGGAGCCTGGCACGCTGCAGTCTATGGGGTTGCAAAGATTTGGACATGACTTAGTGACTGAACAACAAGCACCACCTCCCTGTCCATCCACAACACGTAATAAAACACAGAAATACCCACAAGTTGGTAAAATATATTTTATTTGTTCATACAAAGAAATAGTATGAATTACCAGAATTTCATTTTCCTAGAAACATCTTTCTCTGTGTAAAATTAATTTGTGTTATACATAGGACAAAATACTTGATTTAAAATTTTTTTTTTTCCTTTTTGTACATATTGGCTATTCTAACATCCAGGTTATAGTGGAAACAGCTAGGATTTGCACAGTATTTCCGATTACTGGGTTGAATGAAACTCAGTCATAAATTAATGTTACAAAAGTGAAAAAAAATCTAACCACACCTTGAAGTTTTATTGACCATCTTTCTTGATCAACTGAAAAGAAAAAGACATCGACTTCCACCTCCGCCTTTTCGACACTGAGTGTTTCTAGTTGAATGGCCTCTTCCATTTTTCCTCTTATGAAAACATCCTGGTAGGATCTGAAACTCTGTTTCTCCAATGTTTATAATGTACCTGTCACTCAGAGTGACTTTCTAGGAGGAAGGAGACAATTTCTCCTCCTTTATCTTCCAACTAGATGCTTATGATGCATCCAGGTCCCACGTACCAAGTTCACAGACTCCTGGACAAACACCTCAAAGACAGCATGGGCTAGATAGGAACAACAGAAACCTCCAATTTTTTTCTCAGCAGTTTTGTTTGTTTTTAAACACATTGAGTGGAGTGAAGAGTACCTCATGAATATCAGAGCTTTTCCTGTAACCTGGAAGAAACCCAAAACGTGTGTTAGGACAAAATTTGCCAAGAGGTGATATGGTGTTTGCCTTCTAGCAGCGAAAAAGTTAAGTTGGTGGTCTTGCAGATGGCTGGAACAGAAAGAAAGTTAAGGCCTGATTTTATGTGTTGCCTGACTTCTCCAGGAGGAAGACATGTGGGCCCTGTAATACGTATCACGCGACGAGGTGCAACCTTGGGAGCCGTCAGGAGCAGTCAGAAACCGCAAGCCCTCAGACCCCTCGGAAGAGATGCACAGGAAATCTGATTTATTTGTCTTCCACGGAAAAACTCACTCTAGTCCTTCAGTGCTAATTATCAACATCTGTTTGGATTCAAGGATTTGACCTAGAATGGAACCTTGACTCACTTCAGTGTTCATGACTAAATGACCCTCCTTCAAGCTGAGGATTTCCTGTTTCAGTTTTAAGGCAGAGAATAAACAACTTAATCAAAAATGGTCCAGCTTGAAAAGACAAGCAGGGACATGGAGGGGAAGGGGAAGCTTGTGTGCATTTCCCCCACGACTTTGTGGCAAGCCCTTCTCTGAACTTCTCTGCAACTGGACATCACGTGCCATGCAGGGCACCAGAGCGGCCAGAAAGCGGACGGGGCAGGAGCAGGTGGTGGTTGTGGACTGACTCGGACCTGAAGCCATGTTCTACTGTAGCGGAAAAGAGGCGGTGTTCCAGTTTATTTCTAATTAGCTTTCTGACTGGAGAAATGTATGATCAGCCAGCACCCTTATGAGGATGTCTCTGACACCCAAGCAGCAAGAAGGGAGAATCACCCCATGATTATGGGCGTTCCCCTAAGTGCAGGTTCACCTCGGCTTGGTAGAGGCAGTAACAAAGCGATGGAATGATTACAGCATCTCAGGAATGCATAGCTCCCTGCCCCCACCCCATGTCCATCCTCTTACACCCAACCTACAGGATGACAGTTTTGCTGCTAAGCACAAACTAGCTACGTGGGCAAAGACAAACCAGCTTATCCACAAGACATCCCTTAAAGACCAGTGTTTTGTTTCTCTAGCGAGCGAGTTATCACACAGAACAGACAAAAGTGTCCTTTGTAACGACTGTAACCCAACCAGGTTGACATCTTCCCATATATTCCTTGATGAGAGTATAATGCAAATGCCAGTTCCCATTCTCGGTTAGAAAACTGAGGATCAAGTGAAGACACTATTATTATGTCATATTGCTATACGGTTACCCAAGAGCTGGTCAGCATCAAATGACTCCCCCGGCCTTCCCACCCCACCGCTCCCTCCAGAGAGAAGCAGAGGAGAGTATTCCACATCAGCAGCTACAAGGCTGGTACCTCTCCTGCCAGGGCCTGGCTAGAAGAGACAGCCCAGGCTCGAGTGTCACAGGCAACACGGGGCCAGCGTTCCCAGGCTCTTATAAGAGCCACTCCTGGTTCTGTCTGACTGTTGGCTACAGATCAGAGATGAGCTAGAAATTCCAAGGAGAGGAATTCCAGACCCCAAACGGGCTGGTCCTGGCATCTTGGTGGAGTCAGGAGGGGAGGCACCTGATCCCTTCAGGTCTTGACACCCGGCACCCCTGGTTTGTGTTGGCTGGGGTGGGGGTGGGGTTCTTTGGTGTGTCAAGGCAGAAACTGTCTGCCTGAGACCGGAGCATGATGCACTCGCATACAAATTAGAAGGGAACATCTTTATTTCTAAAGCAGCAGCCAAGCACAGGACCTGGGAAAGGAGGGGGGCGGGGCTTACATTTGCGTATACTTCAAGCTGGTTGATGAACTGGGGATGGGACAGAAGAGGAGGAAAGGGGGCAGCCTTCAAAATCAAAAGCTAAAGTCCATGAACTTGACCCCTCACCAGCAGGCTCCAAGAGGACATGGATGTCCCTGCCAAAGTAGCGATTCTCCCAGGTGCTGAGTGGACTTGAGGGCGTGTGTGGGGCGGGGGTCAGACCTAGCACTGTGGTCTGGAGTCTGCGCCCTTGGACGTGTCAGAAACTGGCGAGGAAGCAGCCACGTGGCAGTCTGTCTCCTCAGAACTTCCAGAGGTGGCCAGGCAGCCAGGGAAACCGTAGTTTCAGAACAAGGAGATGACAAATGCATCCAGACAGCGATCAAAGGCTGCATACCCGTAACAACAAAAATCTCAAGTTGTGCTTTTCTTTAAATACAATGGGTAGAAAGGAAACTCAAAGAGGGGGAAAAAAATGGAAGCACCATCCATTGTGAGGACAAGAAAATATTAGAAAACACTTTGGAATGTTAACAGATTACGTGACTCTCTAAAAGAGTGTGGCTAGGCAGCTTAGTGAATTAATTGCTTATGAATTAAAAATAAATTATTATAAAATAGATTTCTGTACATTTTACATACATATAATCTCTCTCAATATTTCCTACGCCCAAGAGGGTGCCATCAGTCCCAGCCGAAGTCGTGGCCCGTCATCTGGTAGAACTTGCGGTTGAAGGGCCGGTAGAAATCCCGCAGCTGCCGCAGCACCTGCGCGTCGATCTCGGGGTGGGGTCTGCCCTTGGTCTTGCCCAGGCAGTGCGGGCGGCCGCTGCCCTCCGCCTTCTTGAGGCAGGGGAAGCCCTTGGTCTGGTTGAAGTAGAAGTGCTTGTCCGAGATGATGCGCTTGAGGCCCAGGAAGTCCTGCACGCGGCCCAGCTCGCCGGCCGGGTCGCGCACCAGGCGCTCGCCGCTCACGAAGAGCATCTGGCGGGCGGGGAAGTGGCGCAGCCAGCGCTCCAGGTGCTCGGCGTACAGGCCGATCTGGATGGCGCTCCACGAGCGGTCCACCAGGCCCGCCGAGCGGTTCCGGAAGGCCAGGCTCTCGAAGCTGGGGATGTCGGGCCGCTTGGAGAGCGTCTGCGTGTAGTCCGACACGGCCCGCGTCACCGGGTCCCGGACCACCACCAGGAGCTTGGTGTCCTTGGACATGGCTGAGATGCGCGCGGGCGCCTCGCGCGTCACGAAGTAGCTGGGCGTCTTCTCCATGGTGATCTGGCCCTCCAGGGTCCT
>SJYX01008923.1:7430-18054 GCA_006410675.1 Oreotragus oreotragus
AATAAGCAGGGAGACAATATACAGCCTTGACGTACTCCTTTTCCTATTTGGAACCAGTCTGTTTTTCCATGTGCAGTTCTAACTGTTGCTTCCTGACCTGCATACAGATTTCTCAAGAGGCAGGTCAGGTGGTCTGGTATCCCCATCTCTTTCAGAATTTTCCACAGTTTATTGTGATCCACACAGTCAAAGGCTTTGGCATAGTCAATAAAGCAGAAATAGATGTTTTTCTGGAACTCTCTTGCTTTTTCCATGATCCAGCGGATGTTGGCAATTTGATCTCTGGTTCCTCTGCCTGTTCTAAAACCAACTTGAACATCAGGGAGTTTACGGTTCACATATTGCTGAAGCCTGGCTTGGAGAATTTTGAGCATTACTTTACTAGCGTGTGAGATGAGTGCAATTGTGCGGTAGTTTGAGCATTCTTTGGCATTGCCTTTCTTTGCATTATCTGAGTTAAATTCACCCATTCCAGTCCATTTTATTTCTCTGATTCCTACAATGTTGACATTCACCCTTGCCATCTCTTGTTTGACCACTTCCAATTTGCCTTGATTCATGGACATAACCTTCCAGGTTCCTATGCAATGTTGCTCTTTATAGCATCAGATCTTGCTTCTGTCACCAGTCACATCCACAGCTGGGTATTGTTATTGCTTTGGTTCCATCCCTTCATTCTTTCTGGAGTTATTTCTCTGCTGATCTCCAGTAGCATATTGAGCACCTACTCACCTGGGGAGTTCCTCTTCCAGTATCCTATCATTTTGCCTTTTCATACAGTTAGTGGGGTTCATGGGGTTCTCTGAAGTGGTTTGCCATTCCCTTCTCCAGTGGACCACATTTTGTCAGACCTCTCCACCATGACCCGCCCGTCTTGGCTTGCCCTGTGGGCATGGCTTAGTTTCATTGAGTTAGACAAGGCCCTGGTCCTAGTGTGATTAGATTGACTAGTTTTCTGTGAGTATGATTTCAGTGTGTCTGCCCTCTAATGCCCCCATGCAACACCTACCATCTTACTTGGGTTTCTCTTACCTTGGGCGTGGGGTATCTCTTCACGGCTGCTCCAGCAAAACACACCCACTGCTCCTTACCTTCAATGAGGGGTATCTCCTCACCACCACCCTTCCTGACCTTCAAAGTGGGATGGCTCCTCTAGGCCCTCCTGCGCCATGGTTCCTTGGACATGGGGTGGTGCCTCCTGGCCGCTGCCCATGGCCTCGGGCTCAGGGTGGCTCCTCCCGGCTGCCACCCTTGACTTTGGACACTGGGTAGTTCATCGGCCATTCCTGTGCTGTTGAAGCCTGGCACTCTCAGCCGCTGCCCCTGACCTTGGACGTGGTGTGGTTCCTCTTGGCCACGGCCCTTCAGACATGGGGTCCTCCCGGCTTCTGCCCCTGACCTCAAACTTGGGGTAGCTCCTTTCAGCCGCACTTAGTGCGCCAGGCGCAGCCGCCTACACTAAGTGTGCCAGGGCTGCGACCTGCACACTAAGTGCAGGGGGCTGTGACCGGTGCACTAAGCGCAGATAATAGAATTCAATTCAGTTCAGTTGCTCAGTGTGTCCAACTCTTTGTGACCCCCATGAATCAAAGCACGCCAGGCCTCCCTGTTCATTACCATCTCTCGGAGTTCACTCAGACTCATGTCCATCGAGTCCGTGATGCCATCCAGCCATCTCATCATCGGTCGTCCCCTTCTCCTCCTGCCCCCAATCCCTCCCAGCATCAGAGTCTTTTCCAATAAGTCAACTCTTCGCATGAGGTGGCCAAAGTACTGGAGTTTCAGCTTCAGCATCGTTCCCTCCAAAGAAATCCCAGGGTTGATCTCCTTAAGAATGGACTGGTTGGATCTCCTTGCAGTCCAAGAGACTCTCAAGAGTCTTCTCCAACACCACAGTTCAAAAGCATCAATTCTTTGGCATTCAGCCTTCTTCACAGTCCAACTCTCACATCCATACATGACCACAGGAAAAACCATAGCCTTGACTAGATGGACCTTAGTCAGCAAAGTAATGTCTCTGCTTTTGAATATACTGTCTAGGTTGGTCATAACTTTTCTTCCAAGGAGTAAGCATCTTCTAATTTCATGGCTGCAGTCACCAGTTCAGTTATATTAGTTTTTCCAGAAGCATTTGATGAAAAGTTCAGCAAATAATATATTATATGTTAACTTAGTCTTTCTGAATTTCATAGTTCAAAAGTGTCTAATATTGTTGCCACTAGATATTCTAAATAGCAGCAACAATATCCAACTATAGACTGAGAAAGCCAAGTGAATATGTGGCATATGTATTTCTTTGCCTGACATTCTTACTAATTTATATTTATCAAATGGAAGAATTATAAAATTACAAGTCATGTCCTAAGTTTTAATTCAATAAGACAGCAAAAATTATACTACAGAGATAAAAAAGGTATTGATTACTTTCCTGGAACCACATGAATATTTCATATGCTGTGAAATACTAGGTAGCAAGAAGTTACTCAATGTAAACTGGAATCTAAGTCAGTAGGGTGAAATACCAAGCACAGGAGCAGTGGGTAAGATCCTAGGATAAACTCAATGCAGTTGAGGATGTACATATCCTATAACATGGCAATTTCACTCCCAAATCTGTAACTTTGAGAAAACTTTACTTATGTGCATAAATCCAGGTAGTACATTCTAAAGAAAATCAGTCCTGGGTGTTCTTTGGAAGGACTGATGCTAAAGCTGAGACTCCAAAACTTTGGCCACCTCATGTGAAAATTTGACTCACTGGAAAAGACTCTGATGCTGGCAGGGATTAGGGGCAGGAGAAGAAGGGGACGACAGAGGATGAGATGGCTGGATGGCATCACCAACTCGATGGACATGAGTTTGGGTGAACTCCGGGAGTTGGTGATGGACTGGGAGGCCTGAGGTGCTGCAGTTCATGGGGTCACAAAGATTCGAACACGACTGAGCAACTGAACTGAACTGATAGAGACATAACCACAAATGTTTTACTAAAGCATTGCTTATAAAAATTTAAAAAACAATCTTTTAAATATCAATAAACAGAAAGATAGTGGTAGATTCATCTAAAATGAATAAATATTATCATATGAAGCAACCTCTCTAAATCATCCTGATTAGCCAAAGGAAAAAAAAAACTGTATAAATAATATCATTCTATATCCTTCTGCAAAGTTGAAAATTCAGACTATGCTACAATTCACAGATCTGTACATAGATAATAATAATAATAATAAAAATTACCCAGAGTAAGACATACTAATTTCATGAAATTAAAAACATTTGGCAGGTATGGAGGGGGTTGAAGAAGAATAAGACAGAATGTGATAAATAATGAGAAAACAAGACAGAATAAATATATTTGTGTATTTGTTTCATATTCATATTGATTAGATGAATCAATTCCAAGGCAAATACAGTAGATTATTAAGTTAGGAGAAACTCTACTGGTATAAATGAGTATCTGTTACTATTCTCCATATGATTCTATGTGCTTAAACTATTTCGAGATTAAAAGGAATCACCATTAGTAAGGTGATGATGATGATGATGATAACAATAATAACAGTCACGAAAGACCCGGTGACTTCTTGCATATGCAAGAACTTCTGTGAGACTCAAAAAATAAGCACACGTCTCCTGGATAATTTCTTTCTTTACTAGCTCTACATATGAAAACAGTTTGGCAAATTTTATACTGAATATATACTTGCTAGTATGTAAAAAAAAAAATTGATGTAGTACAGAATTTTATAGTTACTCAGTTCAGGGTCTAATATAAATATGAAGAAAAATGTCCTGATATGTAACATTCTGAAAAATATCCACTTTAATGTTATTATATTCTCAGAGGATTGTGAGACATTAAAGAGAAAAGCAGTCTCCTTAATATATGACTTTATTTTTGGGGCTCCAAAATTACTGAAGATGGTGATTGCTGCCATGAAATTAAAAGAAGCTTACTCCTTGAAAGGAAAGTTATGACCAACCTAGATATCATATTCAAAAGCAGAGACATTACTTTGCCAACAAAACCCTGTCTAGTCAAGGCTATGGTTTTTGCAGTAGTCATGTATGGATGTGAGAGTTGGACTGTGAAGAAAGCTTAGCGCCAAAGAATTGATGTTTTTGAACTGTGGTGTTGGAGAAGACTCTTGAGAATATCTTGGACTGCAAAGCAATCCAACCAGTCCATTCTAAAGGAGGTCAGTCCTGGGTGTTCTTTGGAAGGAATGATGCTAAAGCTGAAACCCCAGTACTTTGGCCACTTCATACGAAGAGTTGACTCATTGGAAAAAACTGTGATGCTGGGATGGATTGGGGACAGGAGGAGAAGGGGACGACAGAGGATGAGATGGCTGGATGGCATCACTGACTCGATGGACATGAGTTCGAGTGAACTCTGGGAGTTGGTGATGGACAGGAAGGCCTGGCGTGCTGCAATTCATGGGGTCCCAAAGAGTTGGACACCACTGAGCGACTGAACTGAACTGAACTAATGTATGTACCAAGGGTAAAACAAAGCCAAACCTCAAGGATCAATTTTTTGGAGAGCAGTGAATTAACCCTCCTAACACTTCATCCAAAAGATGGAAATTATGAATAAATATACTGGCATATCGCAAACAATGCTATGCCCCTACAGTAGCCAGTCTCAAAAATTATCAGTACCTGTTTTGTGACAACCACTCTTCTAAGAACTCCCATTATAAAGAAAGTATGCCACCTTTATTGTTAGAGTTGACAGGAAATGATTGTAATGAGGCAAACACAAAAACAAATTCAGAAGTGTGATAGATAATATAATAAAATAGAAAGCATTAGAAAATGAGATAAAATATAGATGTAGATATAGATAGAGATTACAGGTACAGCTGTCTTGGAAAAAGCCATGAGTTTACTAATGCAAAAGGTTTTGATTTGAGTGTTGTGTCTAAAGGAAACTTAACTCTGCAACAAAAAAAGGTTTTAGTTGTCAAATTGGTCCATCAAATTATAAACCCACTGGGAAGTCTGTTGGAAAGATAGATTTTTTCCCCCCTCAAACTGAAGCATTATGGCACCTCTGTGTGGAGATCTGAAATACATTTTAGTATAATTCCAAGTTAGTAATAATAGACTAAAGCATATTACTATTGAGAAAATTACAAGTCATGGAAGGTGGTGAGGAATTTCAAAAGGTCAAGTGATCTTTGTTCATAGACCCTTTATTGAAAGTGATAACTCATGTTTTAAACTTTTTATTAACTTTATTAACCATAAAACAGTAACTTATCACATAATTTATACCATCTTTGAAGTAAATTAATAAGACAAAACTAATCTGACTGTATGTCTCTGAACTTTTATTCAATTGTTCTTTGGGAAGTTTTCCTGCTTGAACAGCTCTGAGAAACTGAAAGTCAGACATGTTAAAGATGTTAGTATGATCTTTATTCTTATAACATTAGTCCTTCCCCAACCTCAATAGTGATGACCTTTTCTAGATCTTGAGTTGTGACTAAAAGATGATTTTACAAAGAGAAAAATCATGACTCTTGCATAAATACAAAATTAATACATGTTAAAATTTTTGCTTAACTAGTACTTGAATGAAGTAAGTAGCAAGGTGTCATAAGCCAGTTGAAATTTAATTCAAGAAATATATACATATCTGTTAAATGAAGTTTGTTAAAATAAAATTACCACATGCAAAACTGACATTTTTCATAGGAGATGAAGAGTGATTCATCTGCACCAGATAAAAATACTTTTCATTTCTCTGAAAGAAAATTATTTGCATCACTATTAATTTTTCTACAATGTATCAAGTTATGAAATACTCTAAAAGACTTTGATGGAGAAGGAAATGGAAACCCACTCCAGTATTCTTGCTTTTGAAAGCCCATGAACAGAGGAGCTTGGTGGGATATAGCCCATTGGGTTGCAAGACAGTCAGACACTACTAAACAATAACAAAAGACTTTGAAAGACTCAAACCTCCACAGAATCAGATAATCTGATATTTTTTGCCATTTCAAACTCCTTCAAATTTTTTTTCCTGACCATAGCTGGAAAAGACATGGAAAAATATATAGAGAAGTAACTTAGAATATTTTATTTATTTCTTGAAATAAAGAGCAGTCAATAGAAAAATCTCAAAATGGCCTCATTATAGTACAGTAGAGTTTAGGACTGTAGCAATCTTAGAAACTCTTTCTCCCTTGAAGCATATCAGAATAGAGGGCAGAAGAGAGATTTTTGATGTTTCTTCTTGCGTCCCTGTTCTCAACTTCCTGCTATTTAGTTACAGTAACCGCTATGGATAGTGCTGTCAAGTTGTATCAGAGACATTCTTATTTTAGATTATCAATGAAGACTTTATTGTTTCATTGGTTCTGATGGACTATAAGAAACCTAAGAACAGGAATAATTGAGAACACTGGTATTGCTGCCCTTATACCAAAACTGCTTGGAACAAGAGAAGAAACAAACATGAACAAAAACTTAGGTTATTTTCAAGCACTTCTGTCTTAAGGGTTGGAAAGATTCCACTTTATGGTAATCTTTGACAAAGAATGAGGAAGAAGGAATTATAAATTCATATTTCATCTGAGAAAATATTCAGTGTTCTATCAACACTCTAAAAACATGCCTGTTAATATCTGTTATTTTGCCAAAGTATGAGAACTATGAATTAAAGTTTTATACATATTTAGACCTTTATATAATTATATATAACTATAGTAAACCTATTTTGTATATCAATTTATAAATAATTATAATAAAACTTTAATAATAAATATATACCCATCTTGCCAGTCTTGTCCAGCTTTTTCAGGCCTTGGATTTTACATTCTCAAAATAGTTTTTTGGTAAACAAAATCCCTGGCACTAAAATTATTATCTTACTAATGAACTGAAAGAAATTATTTCAGAAAGTAAAGATGGAACCTTGACATTCTTTTCTCTTTATATTTCTGTATTAATAATGCAATTTTTTCCAGAAGCAAAACTTTTTTAATAAGAGGAAAGTTACAAGGAAGTTGAAAAAGAAAAATTTATTAATATTTTATTATTTCCCATTATACTACACTTATGCTGTATATAGGCCCTGTTGAGAAAATCATATATGTTCTCTTTCCTTTGAGCAGAAGTTCCTAATTTTCCTCTTTTCCTTCTCTTCCTCTTTCTCCTTTCTTCTCTCTCCTTCTCTTGGTTTCTATATTGAACCTCTCCATAACCATCAGTTTTGCACCACCTTATCAACCAGTACCCTGAGAACTAGGTCAAGATAAGTCAGAGCTTCTATTATGTGACATTGATTGATGTACAGAAATTCTAATCATTGATCTAATGGTGACATGGCTCAGAGACTTGTGCCAGGACATCCATATTAAATAGTAGCTTTGTACAACTGTAACTTCAGCCAACACACTTTTAAACAACCTCTATCAAAAGTGAGGCAGTCGTAGATCTTCCAAACCTCTATGGTGTGTAAAGCATGATGTGTAAACAAAAATCATTTAAAATTGGCTCAAATGCAATGTATGCAGAATTTGAGAAGGGGGGAGTCTAGGTTAATAACAGTGTCCTTTAGACCAACAGTTATTGACCATACAAATACATATACATCATATAAATGTGTATTCATCTACATGTGTAACTATACAACAATATTTTCCTGAAAATACAGAAGCATATACCATAATATATGCATATCTGTAAAGGACAAAATAGAGCTATAGAGTCCAAGTGATATGATATACTTTCTATATAAATCTATTTTGTTCCTAAGTTTTGGACAGTGCATAGCAAAAGATGGCTATGAATGATGTAATGAATACCTGTATATCTCAAAAATTTTACACCAGTCTACTGCACATCTGAAATTAAGAAACAAGAGTGCAGATAGCCACAGACAAGCCTATGTATCGAATGGGTCATAAACGTGGACTTTGCCTCTTTGATGGGATTAGGCAACTCTGCCACCTTGTGGTGCTCAGTGGACTCAGCAACAATCTCCTGTGATGGTGGTGGTGGACTCACAGCACCAATCTCCTATGGTGGTAGCAGTGGTGTTTAGTCCCTAAGTCGTGTCCGACTCTTGTGACCGCATGGACTGTAGCCTGCCAGGTTCCTCTGTCCATGGGGATTATCCAGGCAAGAACACTGGAGTGGGTTGCCATTTCCTTCTCCAGGGGATCTTCCCAACCCAGGAATCGAACCCAGGTCTCTTACTTNTGACCGCATGGACTGTAGCCTGCCAGGTTCCTCTGTCCATGGGGATTATCCAGGCAAGAACACTGGAGTGGGTTGCCATTTCCTTCTCCAGGGGATCTTCCCAACCCAGGAATCGAACCCAGGTCTCTTACTTTGCAGGCAGATTCTTTACTGACTGAGCTATGAAGGAAGCCAAAGTTGCTCTGCTGCTGCTACTGCTGCTAAGTCACCTCAGTCGTGTCCGACTCTGTGCGATCCGAGACGGCAGCCCACCAGGCTCCCCTGTCCCTGGGATTCTCCAAGCAAGAACACTGGAGTGGATTGCCACTTCCTTCTCCAATGCATGAAAGTGAAAAGTAAAAGTGAAGTCGCTCAGTCGTGTCCGACTCTTGCTGCTAAGTCACCTCAGTCGTGTCCGACTCTGTGCAATCCGAGACGGCAGCCCACCAGGCTCCCCTGTCCCTGGGATTCTCCAAGCAAGAACACTGGAGTGGATTGCCACTTCCTTCTCCAATGCATGAAAGTGAAAAGTAAAAGTGAAGTCGCTCAGTCGTGTCCGACTCTTAGCGACCCCATGGACTGCAGCCTACCAGGCTCCTCCATCCATGGGATTTTCCAGGCGAGAATACTGGAGTGGGGTGCTGTTGCCTTCTCCACAAAGGTGCGCAGGTGTGTCCAACTCTTTATGGCCCCATGGACTATACAGTCCATGAAATTCTCCAGGCCAGAATGCTGGAGTGGGTAGCCACTCCCTTCTCCAGGGGATCTTTCCAACCCAAGGATTGCACCCAGGTCTCCTGCATTGCAGTCGATTCTTTACCAGCTGAGCTACCAGGGAAGCCCAATATCCTGTGGATCATAACAAGTTTGGCAGCAGTCCTTAAGTGTCACTGACTGTGTCTGAGCATTAAAGGCCATCTTCCCTGGTGGCTTGAAGGTGAAGGTGACGTCGCTCAGTCGTGTCCGACTCTTTGCGACCCCGTGGACTGTAACCTACTAGCCTTCTCCGTCCATGGGATTCTCCAGGCAAGAATACTGGAGTGGATTGCCATTTCCTTCTCCAGGGAATCTTCCCGACCCAGGGATCGAACCCAGGTCTCCCGCATTGGAGGCAGACGCTTTAACCTCTGAGCCACCAGGGCTTAGACAGTAAAGAATCTGCCTGCAGTGAAGAAGACCTGAGTTCTGTCCCTGGGTCAAGAAGATGCTGTGGAGAAGGGAATGGCAACCCATTCCAGTATTCTTGCCTGAGAAATTCCATGGACAGAGGTGCCTGGTGGACTACAGTCCATGGGTTACAGAGAGACACGACTGAGCGACTTTCACTACTTTTTCAAACATTAAGATCAAATGCTCGGGTCTTTTCATTTTTATGGGCCCAGGAGTATTGGGAGGAAAAATAGAAACATTTTCTAATTAGGGTAGAGAACTGCTTAAACAAACACATTCTCAGTGGCTTTACGTATGATTTGTTTCTCAGTCAGTGTGGATATTTGTGTTAGGCAACCTCCCATAAGTGGCCCAGCAACTCAGGCTTCTACCTTGTGGCTGTGCTGTCTTCTAGGTCCTTCGAATTCTCTGCTGGCTACCCAATCTGGTCAGCAGATAAAGAATAAAGAAAATAGAAAATTGTGGAGGAAGCTTTTGAAAGTCTAAATTCTAAATAGCATATGTGATTTTCATCCATATTCTATTCTCAGAAAAAACCTAGTCACAAAATCATATCTATATACAATGATGGTGGAAAATAAAACCTTATTTAGCTGGGAGAGAGAGAACTAAATTTAGCCAAGAACTAGCTAGCCTCTGACTCTTTTTCTATAATTAGGTCTTATGTGTGTATGGATCCCACTCATAAATTCATGACCCTAGAAAGAAACTGAACTAAAGGTGGAAAAACAAACACAAAACAATATATTCCCTTAGAGAAAGTCACCATCAGTGATGTAAAAGACCAGAAGAATAGACCAGGCTAAAGATCATTATCCAGACATCAGGAACAGCACTGATAGGCTTTCACTCAATGCAGTATCCTTCCTCAGGTAATGCATTGCTACTCCCTTGCCCAAAAGCTCATCATTCTAGAAAGTGAGGCAAATCACTAAAACTCCACAAACTCTCAGAAGAGCTGGTCAAACCAGCAGAAGGTACTGGGGAGTAAAATATTGAGGTGTTTATTTTCTTTAAAATACATCAATATATTATTGCTACTGCTTCCCTGGTGGCTCAGAGGTTAAAGCGTCTGCCTGCAATGCGGGAGACCTGGGTTCGATCCCTGGGTCGGGAAGTTCCCCTGGAGAAGGAAATGGCAACCCACTTCAGTATTCTTGCCTGGAGAATCCCAAGGACGGAGGAGCCTGGTGGGCTTCAGTTCACGGGGTCACAAAGAGTCGGACACGACTGAGCGACTTCACTTACTTACTTA
>SJYX01008923.1:18145-38526 GCA_006410675.1 Oreotragus oreotragus
CACTCCAGTACTCTTGCCTGGAAAATCCCATCAGCGGAGGAGCCTGGTGGGCTTCAGTTCACGGGGTCACAAAGAGTCGGACACGACTGAGCGACTTCACTTACTTACTTATGCAGTTAGTACCATGAAAGGTAAAGATGTACCATCAGAGGAAAAACAAACTTGCTCTATAAACAAAAGTGAAAAGGTGGAGAGGTCAGTCTGACACCAAATCTCCATCTACAAAAATAGTCTATTACTGAGTAAAACCTTGTCTCATGGATTTTGAAATGGGAAACACAAAACCAAAAACTCTCTAAGCGCTCCTAATATTAGGCTTGTGGTTAAATTTTTAGGCTTTCCTTGTAGCTCAGCTGGTAAAGAATCCACCTGCAATGCAGGAGACCCCGGGTTGATTCCTGGGTCGGGAAGGTCCCCCAGAGAATGCATAGGCTACCCATTCCAGTATTCTTGGGCTTCCCTACTAGCTCAGATGATAAAGAATCCACCTGCAGTTTGGGAGACCTGGCTTCGATCCCTGGGTTGGAAAGATACCCAGGAGGAGAGCATGGCAACCCACTCAAGTAGTCTTGCCTGGAGAATTCAGGTTGGCGCTAATTTAGCTTCTTAACAATTTTAGACTATTGATGCCGATCATTTTTCAAAGTACTTTTCATGTACTGAGGAGCCTGGTGTGGGGGGCTCCAGCCCATTATGTCACAGAATCAGACTTGATTGACCTACTAATCACAGCACAGCACATAGTATGGTTAAATTTTCAGCTTCAGCATCCTGAAGGAAGTACTGGCCATCAGTATTGAGGGAGAGAAGGGGAAGGGGGAAAATACTCCCTTTTTTTTTTTTTTAACCTACTGCTTCCCATTGTGATTAATTATCTGCTCTTTGCTTGCTTATCTTATTATCCTCTATGACCAACATCATACGCTTGGTCTTATTGCCTTTTTTTTTTCTGTTGGTGTTTGCTGTTTTTCTGTCTAACCCATACTGCCTGTATGTGGCAAGCACCTGAACGCTGACTTGTTTGTGAAGATGTATTTAATAGTCCTTTGGACTGCTGTCTCCAGCCAGTCCTCTGATGTGGAGGGTTTGTACCAGGCATAGCTTGTTTTTCCCCCACTTCTCCTGTCATCTACCACACAGTCTCTTCTTCTGGAGTCCCTTTCTCCAGAAAACTGCTTTCTTGAACTGAATTGTGAGGAGCTACAGGAAGACAGCTGACATCCCAATCATCTTTAGCAGTGACTATTCAACTTTCAGGAAACTCCTACAAAGTTGTCACATGAACCACAGAAATGTAAATATGCTCACACCACTACTCCCACCCATATGACCCATCTCTGGTCCATTTTATTTCGTTTAGGCCATAGCTTTATGATTTTAGAGGATGAGCACATTTCAGACAAATGGTTATCATCAGTCCTTGACTTACTTGGAAAGGAGAGATTTCTTTAATGCCTAAATATTACAGAAAATAAAGGAATGATATTGTATCTTTCAGTTCAGTTGCTCATTCAAGTGGGCCTCTTCGGGAACCCATTGGCTGCAACATGCCAGACTTCCCTGTCCTTCACCAACTCCCAGTTCAGTTCAGTTCAGTCACTCAGTCGTGTCCAACTCTTTGCGACCCCATGAATTGCAGCACGCCAGGCCTCCCTGTCCATCACCAACTCCCGGAGTTCACTCAGACTCACGTCCATCGAGTCGGTGATGCCATCCAGCCATCTTATCCTCTGTCATCCCCTTCTCCTCTTGCCCCCAATCCCTCCTAGCACCAGAGTCTTTTCCAATGAGTCAACTCTTCACATGAGGTGGCCAAAGTACTGGAGTTTCAGCTTTAGCATCACTCCTTCCAAAGAACACCGGGCCGATCTCCTTTAGAATGGACTGGTTGGAACGAACTCCCAGAGCTTGCTCCAACTCATGTCCATTGAGTTGGTGATGCCTATCTCATCCTCTGTCATCCACTTCTCCTGCTTTCAGTCTTTCTCAGCATCAGGGTCTCTTCCAGTAAGTCAGTTCTTCACATCAGGTGGCCAAAGATTTGGAGCTTTAGCTTCAGCATCAGTCTTTCCAATGAATGCTCAGGACTGATTTCTTTATGATTAACTGGTTTGACCTCCTTGCAGTCCAAAGGACTCTCAAGAGTCTTCTCCAATACCACAACTCAAAAGCATCAATTCTTTGGCACTCACCTTTCTTTATGGTACAACTCTCACAGCCATACAACTACGGGCAAAAAACATAGCTTTGACTAGATAAACCATTGTTGGTAAAGTAATCTCTTTTTAATATGCTGTCTAGCTTTGTCATAGGTTTTCTTCCAAGGAGCAAGCATCTTTTAATTTTATGGCTGCAGTCACCATCTGAAGTGGTTTTGGAGCTGAAGAAAATCAAGTCTGTCACTATTTCCATTGTTTCCCCATCTATTTGCCATCAAGTGATGGGACCAGATGCCATGATCTTCATTTTTTGAATGTTGAGTTTTAAGCCAGCTTTTTCACTCTCCTCTTTCACTTTCATCAAGAGGCTCTTTAATTCCTCTTCACCTTCTGCCATAAAGGTGGTGTCATTTGCATATCTGAGGTTATTGATATTTCTCCTGGCAATCTTGATTCAAGCTTGTGGTTCATCCAGCCCAGCATTTCTCATGATGTACTCCTCATAGAAGTTAAATCAGCAGGGTTACTATAGTATATATATAGTCTTGATGTACTACTTTCCCAGTTTAGAACTGGTCTATTCCATGTCCGATTCTAACTATTGCTTCTTTACTTGTATACAGATTTCTCAGGAAGCAGGTAAATTGGTCTGGTATCCCCATCTCTTTAAATCTGTACCTTCATCAAAAAGAAGGGAAGGGTAAAGGAATGGGCAGCCCTCCCATTGTTCCACACTGTTCCCAAGGAAGATACCTGATTGGTCCATTGTGTGTAAATTGCAATTTCATGGGCTAGGTTCCTTGCAATGGATGTGTACTATGATTGTGTCATATACTGAGTCTTGTGGGCATAATAGCAGGGTACACCAATTGTTGTTCCAAAATAATCATGGAAAATAGGAGGTAAAGTTTCACAAAGTAAGTACTCTTACCAGAGGCAAGAGAAATACTATGAAGATAAAATTTAAAATCTTTAATGCATATAGAGAAAGAGAATATATGTGTAGACTTGCACACAGACTTCTACATATTTTATACAGCTATATAATGGTAGAGAGGAATATACATGTAATAGATATAGGGTTCAACTTGAAGTTAGCAAACATTTCATGTCTTTTTCTGGTTCTGCTGTTAATTCATTCCATGGCCTTATGAAAATCTTATTCTCATCTGTGATCAATTCTGTCTTCCTAAAATCAAGGTCTGGGCTAAAGCAGAAGTCAAATTCAATTTCATATGGGTACTAAGACTGTAACACAGATGACATTGTGTTGACATTGACTATGCAGGGCTATGACATTGAGTATGACATTGACTATGCAGAGCTATCTAGCTTCTCTTTTTTTGCATGTTTAATAAATAAACTAAAAAAAAAGTTCACTTTTGTTTTCTTGGACTATACAGCCTTCTAGGTACATCTGCCATCTTATAAATTCTGAGAGCTTGGCAAATACAATCTATCCAACAAATACTCTTATTCCTTCTTTCACACTAGAATTGAAGGAGCTGTGTGCAGGGACTTCATTTCTCAGCCCTCCCCTTGCATCTGGGTGGCACATGGGGCTTGTTACAGCAAAGGAGTGTCAGGAGAAATGGCATGTGTCACTTCTAGGTCATGGAATTACATAGACACAGAATTGTGAAATGCATGTACTACACACACCCTTTCTTTTCCCTTCCACTAAGTGGTCACAGATGATCTTGATGTCTCAGGGGATCTAAAAGTCACAAGATGAAAGGAAAATAATTTCCTAAATCACCACTTAGAAGAACATACTCACTGAACTATAACATAAAATTTAAAAAATCAAATTATTTTGGGTTAGGTCACTGAATATTTGTTCTTCTTCATAGAAAGTGGCCCTATTCTAACTACTATAAAAGTAAAAAGGGAAGAGTGAAAATTGTCTTTATTCAAAAATATATAGATGTGCATTTGTGATAAATGGGCAAGAAGACACTGTTGTAGTGTCTTGGAGAAGAGTGACTGATAGGGACAATCTTGAACCAAAAAGCACATGTAAATTTTCTGTTTTCCCTTAGGAGTTTGAATTCTAATAACTGTGCAGTTTGTCTATTTTGTTTATTTTAATTTTCTGAGCAACTAGAAAATATTGTCCAAATTGGCCATAAATAGATATTAGTTTGAATAAACAAATGAAGGAATAAATATTTTATATAAAGGAAGCAGTTGCTAAAAAAATGTAGCACACTGCTGTTACTCAATAATGCAGATTTTCTTTTGTCAGACTTTTCCTTTTTCAAGAGAAGCTGTAAATGTGAGTGTTTTATGTTGATTCAAAATATCTGAAAACACTCCATGGGTCAAAGAGCTCATTTCTGTGAGTTGGATTCAGCCCACTTGTAGCCAGTCTGTGACCTCTGAATTGTAGTATTGATTCTCAAACTTGGATGAGCTGAGTGCTTTTGAGAATTGCTTTGGGAGCTTTATGCTAAAATTAAAAAAAAAAAAAAAGGCTCTCCTTTCATCTTGTTAATTAGAATCTCTAGGAGTGGGGCATATATATATCTTAAAAGTTCCTCAGGCTATTTTCAGATAACCTGCCTAGAACTAATCCATGGAAAATACTAGTAATCACTATATCAAATGACTCCAAGTTGTATGCAAAAATTTATATTTTCTATTATGAAACATTATAAGAAGTCAGACTAAATTATGACAGAATTTTAGAGCTCCTATAATTTATACAAAGAAAGTTCTTTATTATTTCATTAACATCTCAACTTTTTGTATCCATAAGAACTTCCAGAATTTCTTTCAAATTACTAAGAATCAACACATACCTAGCCTTCCTAATGTTACTATGCATTATAGGAGATAAGTTACAAAGCTATTGAATAAATCTATAATATATTCAAGTCAATATCTAATAAATGAATGAAGCCTTATGTAAATTGAAAACACCAGTGTTTTGCAGTACCTAAAAGTAATAGTTACTGGATTTTATCAGTCCACTTTTTCTGACTGTGGGACAACTTTCATCTTAACAGAGTTGGTGCAAACATTAAAATAAATATTTTAATATTAATATGAAAATAACACACTACCAAATACTGATTGGAAGTATCAGTAAGCAATTTTTACAAAACTTAATTTGACTAATTTAAAGAATAATCAGTTTACATTTTGTCTCACATTAGGGATCTTTTGGTAATAAATTATATCAAATTATTATCCATATATTTAGTCACTTCCATTAAATATATTTAATGAACTGTGATCAATTTGTACCTATTTAATCACTGCACTGAATCTGATGCAGCTGTAGCTGACTCTAAATGTGAAACATTCATTCATTTTGTAATCATTTATTGAATCCTGTTGGGTAGCTGATCAGTATTCTAAACACATAAGATACAAATAATGATAAACAATTACATTTCCTGCCCTATGTGAGTTTGTAATATATCAGTTAAGATAGATACTAAGCCAATAATTACATAAATAATTACTGAATCACAATTGTGCTTACTGCAAGAAGATAAAGCCCAGTGGCCTGAGCACATATATTTTGGGCAGGAATAGCATATAGCTTGTGAGATCAGGGAACATATTTAAGGAAATATCAGACTCAAGGCTGAGTTAGTTATCCAGGTGCAGAGGGAGCAGAGTGGAACAGAAATGTGTCAAGAGAGATTACAGATGATGAGTGAAAGAATGTAATTAGTTGGAGTAACATTTTTGAAATGAAGGTATGAAAAACTTTGATTTTCAAAATGAGATTAAAGAAAATTCTCTACTAAGTTTTAAGTTATCAGGATATAAAATTTTCTATTTGTGGGGATTCTTATTGCCTTTATAAGATTATTTCCTGAGTACAAGCTGGAATGTAGGGAGAGAAGAAGAGATGCAGAAATAACATTAAAGTGCAGTAGAAAAATGCAATAGAAGATGGTGACTTACCTGATGAATGTGGAAAGATATGTACTGATTTAAAATTTTTTAAAAAATAAGAAATAGAGCTAACATAGCACTTCCTCAGAGAAATCTAGGCTGAATCTTTCCAATCTAACTTAGGTCATCTTACAATATTTCAAAAGGCACAGCCTATCCCTTTACATAAAAATGTATAAATGCACTTATTTATTTTTGACATACTGTCCTTCACTAGTTAGTAAGGTCCACAAGCACAGGTTCAATGTTTTATTTGTCACTTGCTGCTGCTGCTGCTAAGACGCTTCAGTTATGACTGACTCTGTGCGATCCCAGAAATGGCAGCCCACCAGGCTCTGCTGTCCCTGGGATTCTCCAGGCAGGAACACTGGAGTGGGTTGCCGTTTTTCTCCAATGCATGAAAGTGAAAAGTGAAAGTGAAGCCGCTCAGTCGTGTCTGACTCTTAGCTTAAGTCACCGTTAATGATAGAGTTTAGCAAAGACTATTTTTTGAGTTATTTTGTTAATATTGGAAGGATGATCTGGAAAACAGAGATAAAAGTTCTAAGTTTCTGATACAAACAGCTAGAAGTATGAGGATTTATTCTAGGTGAAGGGCAGGTTGTTAGGTCTGTCTTGAATGCACTGATGTTGAAGGCTCTCAGATATCAGAATAGGTGTACTGAGGAACCAGCTGGACATAGGGGTCTGTGATTTAAAACGGACATCTGAGGGATATAAATTTGGGATCTGTCAGCAAGTGAACTGTAAGAGAGATGGAGGCTACAGAATCTAAGCATAGTATAAGAAGAAAAAAAAAAAAAGAAAAATCCTGGGACAGAATCTTGTGAAACCCCAAAATGTAGAGCTCTTAGAAACAAAGAGGATTGTCAGATAAAACCAATAAGCCTGACAGATTAGAAGAAAAGAAAGAAAAAGGACCGTATGCTTTTTCTAAGAATCTGAAAGAGGAATGTGTTTGAAAGAGGAAGTCATTAACTGGGTCAAAGGTCTGTGAGATCAGGTGAAAGGGGAAACTACAAATATTCATTGGCTTGTGTTTGTTTGAGGTCATTTGTCAGGATTCCTGACTTCTCTCCTTGCCTTCCTTTCCTTCTTTCCTTTCCTTTCCTGAGACATGTCACTGGAATTGTCACCATCATCCACTCACTTATTAAAGCCAGAAATCAGGATGTACTCATTAATCCTATCTTTCTCTACTTCTTAAATTTTTTTTTATAGTTGGAGGAGAATTGATTTACAATGTTGTGTGGTTTCTGCTGTACCACAATGTGATTCAGCCATAATTACACATATATGCTCTCCTTCTTGAGCCTCCCTCCCATCCCCCATCCCACCCTTCATCACAGAGTGCCAGGCTGGGCTCCCTGTCTTACCAGCTCCCTGGGTTCACCAGCTATCTACCCCATCCTCTCCTTCTCCCAGTGTTCACAAGTCTGTTCTCTACGTTTGTGTCTCCATTCCCTCCCTGCAAATAGGTCCATAAATACCATTTTCTAGATTCCACATGTATCACTTAAAATTACAATATTTGTTTTTCTCTTTCTGACTTCACGCCGCAGAACAGGCTTTAGGTTCTTGAGTCCTTGTTCTTTAAGAAATTCTGGCTCTTCAATCTCGAAAAGGTATCTGCATCTCTCCCTGTCTCTGACTCAGCTGACCACGGTCCTAGTTTAAGCTCTCATTATCACTTAGGCCACTCTAACTGTCCTTCCTTGTTCCTGCCCTTGCCCTCTGCAACCTTTCATTCCGTTCAGCATCTTAAAAAACAAAATCACATGCTATCTCTTTTCTACTTAAAACAGTTTCACCTTTCTGACCCAGAGGGATGGGATTGGGGAACACATGCACACCGTGGCGGATTCATGTTGATGTGTGGCAAAACCAAAACAATACTGTAAAGTAATTAGCCTCCAGTTAAAATAAATAAGCTTATGTTAAAAAACACATTTTCAGTGACTTTTCTTTACACTTAAATAAAACCCTCACTTCCTAACAAGCATTATAAAGCATTCCTGATCTACAGCCTGACTAGTCTCAATCTCTCTTTTTCAGTGTCCTCCTTACTCACTAAACTCTGCTCCTATCAGCCTTTTAAAAGTTGTTTCAAGAACGCAACAAAGTCTTTTTCACCTTACAGTTTTTGTTCATCCTTGTGTATTTTCCAGGAAGTTTTTTTCCTCAGATATGACTGAATTTACATCTCAGCTTGTCATCTATTAACAATAACAAACAAAAACTTCTCTTGCTACTTAAATAAGTAACTCCATTCTACACCAATCACTTTTCTTTAAAATTTATCACTATTTGTAAATATCAGTATTTGTCTCCTTTTTCTCTGTCCCATACTAGTTGTCCTGTTTACAGCTGCATTTCCCAACCCTATCACAGTGTCTGCCTGAGTGAAAGCATTCAATATATATTTGCTGATAATTAGTTAGAGCTGTATCATTTAAGCCATGGGAACAGACTTTCTGTTGGGGTGACTAGAACAGTGAATGGCAGGTAAGAGAAAACCTAGGAAATGGCTGTGATGGAAAAGAGAGTATAAGAAAGTAGATTTAAAGAGCTGTCTTTTTGAAGAAAATTTTACATACTCTTTTAATGGGTATAATAGAGAGAAGGAATAAGAATATATAGGAGAAAAAGGTAATATTTGATAGTGAAAGATTCCTGAGAAAGCAAGGGTGGCAGTGATTCAGATGGGCTGTGAAGGGATTAACCATTAATGCAAGGATAAATTCTCTTGTTAAGACAGAAGCATAAAACTTGGGAAGATAATGGTTAGTATGCAGTCTTCCTGAACAGTTACATAAATTTTCATTTAGATAATGATTTCACTCCTGCTTCTGATGATTCTTCTTTTCCTTATTTTTTGTTAGAAGCTTATGGTTACTCCATGATTAGAAAATTTCAAATTGATGATTTCAGTTCAGTAGGTTAATAGAAAATCTTCCTTATATTGTTTTGCAGCTAGTTGCATACATTTCTGACATTAATGCAAAACTGTCCCACTAATTCAAAATAAATATAGTTTCCTTATCCTATACATTGGCCTCAAAATTTTGGAGTATATTACTAAGACATTAAAGAGAGGTATAGTATTCTGACTAAATTTGGACATGCTATTAATTCTCTATGCATAATTTCTACTGTCTGTCAAAATACTTGCCAATAAGTTTTATAAACTGATTTTCTGAACTAATAAATGTATTTCTCATTATTTCTCAGATAGTGTATATAATTCCTGATAGCTTTCATTAACACTTTCTCACACATTTAATCTCATGCCTTAAACACCCCATGGAATCCTCATGTGAGAGGTTGTCAACTCTGGTAATTAGCAATAATGCCCTAAATTTCTACTACTGAATGAGATATTAAAAGATGGAAAAATAAAAATTTAAAAAATTCCTTTGCTTATTTAGATTTTTAGCATTAGATAACTTTATTTTCTACAGGAAGGTCATTAGATTGACTCACAGAAGGAACTAAACTCATTATTTAGGCTCACTCCTCTCCACCTTCATGAGCTGAAAATAGTAGGTATACCCAGAGAGCAGAAACAGCTTTTTATTGTTGAGTCCTGGACATTGTTCTAGATAAGAACTGAAGAAAGTGTGTAAATATGCAACTAAGAACTGGATATAACAGGTATACTGCAGATGGTTTGCTGTGAAGTTTGTGTCTTTTATGTTCATAAGTCTCTTTTTAGTGAGAACTCACAAAAGAACAAGCAACACTGTATCAGGAAAAAAAATCACCAAAAATAGCACTGATAGAAATACATTTCATAAATGACATATGAAACAGAGTTCCTGCATCAGAAGGCCATGACGTTTGACTTCCAGAAACAAACAGGAAGTTTGGTTGCTCTGTAGGTCTTGAATCTTTCCTTCACAAAGCACTCCTCTCCCTTTCTCTTCAAGTCAATTCTGGTACTCACTCTTGAATGTGGTCCTGCCCTGTTGTATTTTAAAATTTTTAAATGAGTAATATATATGGACTGAATATGTCCTAATAAAAAAAACAACAGCAAAAAAGAGAAATATAGAGGTTAGTGAAACAGGCTGCAGTGACCACTCTTTCAGATTTTCTGAAAATGATACTTAATTGTCTATCTCCTTTGGCTCCAAGTTTTTCTTACTGTTGGCAAACACATTAGCTGGGCCAACACTATACCTGGTGCTATAATACAGACCTCAACTACACAGTGATCTGAGCCCTTATTCTTCTCCACGTCAAGATGTAATTGCTTCACTGTCCTATTCAGTGTTATCACCAGGAACGGAAGCACCAAAAGACATCTATGTGAATTTTAGACCTATTGCTCCTTGATGACATTATATAGCAACAACCCTAAATTCTCAACACGATCAATTATCAATACATCTTTGATTATGTTACCTCATTTCTGTGACTATAGTCTACTGGCATAAAAAGCCCAAAACACCCTGGTCACAGTGATATGAAGTTCAGTAACCCTTATTTACCCACTAGCAGAAGCATCCTCCTCCTGGGATGTAAAACCAAAAATAAAACATTCTTAAAGTAATGATATAGGAAGAACAAATTCTACAGGATAGTTAGTGGAAATAGTGGTGGGAGTGGTCAAGTCTAACTTTTTGTTTTCTAGACCTATATATTCCAGCTTTGGGGACATAGCAGTATATGATCTTTAGTTTGACAAATATGCCATATACTATCTGGAAGGAAGTATAGCAAACCAAGAGGGCACCATCTATAGGCAATTTCAAATTTCCATCAGGTTGTCTGCTTCTATATGACACAGTGTGTAGTGGTGAATATCATGGATGTGGATTCTTCGTCACACGTCTTTCACTGTGAAATGTGTTTCTTTGAGACAACATTATGCATATTTCATGTCAGTAAATAAAACATGGTAAAGGCCTAGGATTATGGTGCTATCAAGGCACTACATGACAGAAAAGCATGCTGCCATCTGGTGTAAGTGCAATTCCAGTAAAGATGAATTGTTTTTGCTGCCTAGAGCAGAAACATTGAGATGAACTGACTCACTATCCACTACTGCTGGTTCCCTCAAAGGAGAATATCATACTGAGGGCTCAGTTTTTATCTTTGCTGCTGACCAGTTAGTCTTCAGTAACGGTACTCTTGGGCTTCTCTAGTGGCCTAGATGATAAAGAATCTACCTGTAATGTGAGAGACCTGGGTTCAATCCCTGGGTTCGATCCTTGGGTGGAGAAGATACCCTGGAGGAGAGCATGGCAACCCACTCCAGTATTCTTGCCTGGAGAATCCCCATGGACAGAGGAGACTGGTGGGCTACAGTCCGTGGGGTTGCAAAGCGTCAGACATGACTGAAACTAAGCACAGCACAGCAGTATTCTTAATGAGAAGTCCCTGATGTTGAATCAGTTCATAGTTTCCAAACTGCCATTTTGTCCTCTACCTTCTGGGTGCATTGCATAAACTGCCTCTATTTTATGAGGTATTTGACAGGTTGAAAGTGGTAGGGTGTGAAAATTCTTCTCTTTAAAGGAAACAATAAATTGGACAGTGAAAATGATTCAGTTGAAACAGTTAGATGAAAACAGGGAGTGTGGTAGTCAATTCTGTGTGTCATTTTGATTGGCCATGGGGTCCCCAGGGGAAATATTACTGGGGGCTGTGTCTGTTTCTGAATGAGATTAGCACTGAATTGGTGGACTCAGTGAAGCAGATTGTCTTCCCCAATGTAAGTGGGTATATTCTAATCCCTTGAGAGCTTGAATAGAACAAAAGGACAGAAAGGAAGAATCTGCCCCTTCCCCCCCATCTCTCACTGATTGAGCTGGGGCCTCTTATCTTTTCTGGCCATTGGACTGGCATTCATATCATCAGCTACCTAACCTTCAGACTCAGACTGAATTACACTACTGGCATTCCTGGGTCTTCAGCTTCTCATAGAACTTCTCAGATTCCATATCACATTAACTAATTCCTCATAATAATAAATCTTCTTTAATATCTGTAGCTATAGATCTATAACTATGCCTATATCTACATCTGTGTCCATATTACATACTACACAGGTATCTTCATCCTACTGATTCAGTTCTCTAGAGAACCCTGTCTAATATAGAATAGAAGTTCAGCTGTCCATGGATTCTATCTAGAAACTGTTTCAGAAAATTGTGCCTTCAATTGATAATAGTCTTTGGGCCAAAATAATAGGAGCAACTTGGATTTTTCAGAAGCCAAATCTATGTTTATAAGAGATATTGGATGAACACATAAAACAGGAAATGAGCATAAACAAAATAACTAAAAATTACTAAGCAAATCGTATTGAATATGCAATATCTCCAGTAATATATGACATTTTTCATATGATTTCATTGCAATTGCCTTTGAAAATTAGTATTAATATCACCACTTTATAGGTAAGGTAATTCAGGTCCACAAGCACTTACCAACTCACCTTAGGTTACACAATAATGAAAGACCTGGCTGCTACTCTACCTAGGCTCTTTTTATTCCATTGCTTATGCTCTTTCTCAGCGAAAGAAGCCAGACAGAAAAGAGTTCAAACTGTATGATTCTGTTTATATTTTTTTATAGAATTCAAACTAATGTGTAATGAAAGAAAATAGATCTGAAAATCATGGGTAAAAAGGGGGACTGACTGTAAGGGGCACAAGGAAACTTCTAGGAGAGAGGAGAATGCTTTTATGCTGATTATATTGATGGTTTCATGCAGATATATAATTGTCAAAACTCAGACTATACACTTTAATTGTACATAATTGTTTACCTAATGGTATAAATTATGCCTAATAAATGACAGTTTTATTAGTAATAAGACATTAATGCATGTATTGAAAACACAAAATAGTATTAAAAAAAACCAAAAACTATATGGAAGTTGGTTTTATTTTAGTTTTCTTTCTCCTAAACATCAATATGTGTGTTTTTGTGAATAAATTAAAACTTTTACTAAATATACAATCAAGTAGATTTTATGTTTCAGCAAATTTTTCCTAAATAAATACATTTAATTTTAAAAAAAAGGTAAGTACTGAAAACTTCTCAGAAGTAAATATATTTGAAGGAAGGAAAATCCAAACCACGTTGCAAACAAAAACATATCCTCTCAAATGAAGTGGATAATTTAAGCAATACTGTAATATTTTTTAGGCTTCCCTGATAGCTCAGTTGGTAAAGAATCCACCTGCAATGCAGCAGACACCGATTCGATTCCTTAGTCAGGAAGACCCATGGGAGAAAAGATAGGCTACCCACTCCAGTCCAAGATATGGAGNCAAAAACATATCCTCTCAAATGAAGTGGATAATTTAAGCAATACTGTAATATTTTTTAGGCTTCCCTGATAGCTCAGTTGGTAAAGAATCCACCTGCAATGCAGCAGACACCGATTTGATTCCTTAGTCAGGAAGACCCATGGGAGAAAAGATAGGCTACCCACTCCAGTCCAAGATATGGAGGGACATTACTGAACTGAGTACATATGCTGATAGTATGTACTATGAAAAGAAAAAACATATTTAAAAAAGAATTCTTTTTAATTTTCCTTTGTCTATACTGAACAGAAGCTATAAAAAATTCATATTACCCATTTAGTTATTTTACTACAAATTATTCATGAGAAAATTAATCAGTAATTCAGTCAAAATTTAGGTAAAATGATGTTTATACTTATTTTACTTTCTAAAAGCACAAAACAATGTAACAGTAATTGTGATAAAGAAACTAATCTCCATAATATATAGAACTTCAATTCACAGTAAAATAACTATTGCAGACACTTTTACATTTGCCTTCCTGTTTAAACATTATATACCAGTTACAGATCTGAAGTATTTTCTGCACAAATCATGTGATTTATGTTATGAACACCTCACTTTAGTAGCTTTTAATTAAGTACAAATCCATCATTCCCTTTCCCATATTTCTCCCTTGGGGATATGCTCTCCTACCTGTGGTCACAAGGCTCTTGCCCTTCTCCCAATCTCAGGAGTAATTTTCAGGGGGTCATTGATTGTATTTGTTTATATAGAACGTCCACATTTCAGTGTGGGAAGGTCCTACTGACTGACGAGTGTCTTCCCTTTTCACAATTCAGTTCTTTTAAAAAGGACAAGGTTCTATCTTCTTAATCTTTGGTATTATTTTTCCCAACACTTGTATAAATTGTTATACAAAATTATATTATGAAGGCATTTTAATCATAGTTTTCAACAACTATTTAAAGGATTACAAATATCTTTGATATATAATACTAAGTTAAAAAAAAAAAATAGTGCACAATTCTGTACCCAGCCTGCAGCAGGGAAATAAAGACTAGTTCAAGGTTAAATTAAGCATGTACAAAATGAGGGGTTTTTGAAAGAAGTATATTTGTAACTGCACTTCTGAACTGATTGTAGTGTAATTGGATTTCTGCATTGCTTATGAGCTTTCTTTTTTCCTTTTCTCCCCTCAAGCATACAGCAAGGTTGAATCATATTTAATTTATTCTTCGTGTGTGTGTGTGTTTGTGTGTGTGCGCACATGCGTGTTCAGTTGCTTCATTCATGTCAAACTCTTTGCAACCCTATGGACTATAGCCTTCCAGGTTCCACTGTCCATTTAACTGCACTTCTGAACTGATTGTAGTTGTAATTGGATTTCTGCATTGCTTATGAGCTTTCTTTTTTCCTTTTCTCCCCTCAAGCATACAGCAAAGTTGAATCATATTTAATTTATTCTTCGTGTGTGTGTGTGTTTGTGTGTGTGCGCACATGCGTGCTCAGTTGCTTCATTCATGTCAAACTCTTTGCAACCCTATGGACTATAGCCTTCCAGGTTCCACTGTCCATGGGATTTCCCAGGCAAGAATTCTGGAGTGGGTTGCCATTTCCTTATCCAGGGGACCTTCTTGACCCAGGGATCAAATCCATGTCTCCTGCACTACAGGTGGATTTTTGCCCCCTGAGCCACTTGGGAAGCCCTATTCTTCAAGTGCCATCTTTCAATTAATACTCTAGGGTCTAGATTCTATTAGTCCATATTGGGATTTCCCAGGCAAGAATTCTGGAGTGGGTTGCCATTTCCTTATCCAGGGGACCTTCTTGACCCAGGGATCAAATCCATGTCTCCTGCACTACAGGTGGATTTTTGCCCCCTGAGCCACTTGGGAAGCCCTATTCTTCAAGTGCCATCTTTCAATTAATACTCTAGGGTCTAGATTCTGTTAGTCCATACTGTTAATATGTAACTTTCAGAATAAGTTGCTTTTACCCACTGGTTTATCTCATCCATCAAAGATTTTACCAGGGTTCAAAAAAACACAATTTAAATAACTATATCACTCCTAACAGAGAAGGCAATGGCACCCCACTCCAGTACTCTTGCCTGGAAAATCCCATGGATGGAGGAGCCTGGTGGGCTGCAGTCCATGGGGTCGCTAAGTCAGACATGACTGAACGACTTCACTTTCACCTTTCTCTTTCATGCATTGGAGAAGGAAATGGCAACCCACTCCAGTGTTCTTGCTTGGAGAATCCCAGGGATGGTGGGCTGCCATCTATGGGGTCGCACAGAGTCGGACATGACTGAAGTGACTTAACAATAGCAATAGCAATCACTCCTAATATTTATGAAGGATCTACTATGTTCAGACCATATATGGATGCACAGTCACATCTGGCTCTTTGCAACCCTCATGGACTACAGCCTTCCTGACCTTCTCTGTCCATGGGATTTTCCAGGCAAGAATACTGGAATGGGTTGCCATTTCATCCTCCAGGGATCTTCCTGACCCAGTGATGAAATCGACATCTCCTGTGACTCCTGAATTGGCAGGTGGATTCTTTTACCACTGAACCACCTGGGAAGCCCATATTCAGAGCACTGCAGTGTAAATTCTGGTAATTTTAATATGAAATTCAGAATACCTATGAGATAGTTAAAAAACAATGCTAAGAATCAAATAAAGGGATTTCCCTGGTGGTCCAGTGGTTAAGACTCTGTATTCCCAATGCAAGGGGCCCAGGTTCAATCCCCAGTTGGGGAACTCAACCTAACATGCTGCCATTAAGAGTCTTTATGTCACAACTAAGGATTCTGCATGTCACAACTAAGACCTGGCACAACCAAATAAATAAATATATTTTAAAATAAACAAATACATAATTTCAATGTGAGAGGGTAACAGGAAGGTCAAGGGTCTCCAAACAGGAAATAACCTGCAAGTGTCAGACATTTTTATCTCTCTTCAGCGGAAGAAACAAACTAGTGATATTTTTTTTTCCTTCTCTATACAAATTTAAAAGGAGGTTTCTCTTAAAATACTGTGTTGCCATAATGACACCTGGTTTCACCTGAAGTTAACTATTCTCAGACCTTGAGTTAACCAATGCCTTTTTCTTATGGAAATATTTGTCTTAAGCTATGCTAATGTACTATGCATTAACCCCAAACTCTGTCTTCAAGTTGGTTCCACCTCTTGGCTCAGAATCTACTTGACAAACCAGTATGTTATACTCAGATATTGTTCCCCTAATCTATGTCAATGAAACTATTTGTATGGTGATCTGCTCATCTTCAAGATTCAAGTTAATCATTTTATGGCCCAGGATGAACCATTTGGTGTCAAGATTATCCCAAAATCTTATGGGTGATGGGCCTGGTGCCATTCTGAGTTTTAAGACATTCCTTTCTTTCATTAACAGACTGCTAGTGACTATATAACATCCAGCTGAAGACTAGCAGGGGGGTACTCTTTTGCCCCCTTCTGTGAAGGCAATGGCAACCCACTCCAGTACTCTTGCCTGGAGAAACCCATGGATGGAGGAGCCTGGTAGCCTGCAGTTCATGGGGATGCTAAGAGTCAGACACGACTGAGCGACTTCCCTTTCACTTTTCACTTTCATGCATTGGAGAAGGAAATGGCAACCCACTCCAGTGTTCTTGCCTGGAGAATCCCAGGGACGGGGGAACCTGGTGGGCTGCCGTCTATGGGGTCGTAGAGTCGGACACGACTGATGTGACTTAGCAGCAGTAGCAGATGTCTATGTCAGAAGCTTTCTGTATCTCCTTTATACTTTAATAAAACTTTATTACACAAAAGCTCTGAGCAATCAAGCCTCGTCTCTGGCCCCAGATTGAATTCTTCTCTGGGAGCCAAGAATCCCAGCGTCTTTGTGTGATTCAACAACAACCTTTCAAATGCAACTTAAAATCCTTTGAACAAGTGAAATATATTGAAATTGGGGGGTCATAAAACAAAATATAAGTTGGATGGGGAAAGTTAGTAACATTTTTAGATAACTGAATTTTGAAAGATTAATTTGACTGTTAAATAATCAGTATAATATGAAGATTAAGTATAATGTGCAAAGGCACTCTCATATGGAGAATGGGAATGTGTTTAAGGAGACAGAAATTGTTCTATGTGGCTAAAATATAAAGTTCAAGATGACAAGCGGAAATAGATGAGCCTAATGAGACAGGAAGCTGTCAACTCGCAGAGGGACATAAATGTTGTAAAAATAAATTTGACCTTCCTTGAAGAAGTTGAGAAAATTGAAGAATTTTCATCATAGGAATCATATAAATAGTTCTGTTTGGTTTATGGTCATGCTGGCAACAGTGTATATGAACTTGAGGAAGATGAAAATTAGAGAAAAATACTGAGTAGAAGGCTGTTGCAGTAACTTAAATGCAAGATAATAATGGAGACCTGACAATGCCAATGAAGTATAAGAGAATAAATTAAACACCGACTGTAGTAATGATAGTTAATATGTATAAAGTTGAAAGTGTTAGTCTCTCAGTCCAACTCTTTGAGACTCAATGGACTGTAGCCTCAGGCTCCTCTGACCATGGAATTCTCCAGGCAAGAATACTGGAATGGGAAACTGTTCCCTTCTCCAGGGGATCTTCCTGGCACAGGGATCGATCCTGGTCACACTGCAGGCAGATTTTTTACCCTCTGAAACACAGGGAAGCCTAATATGTATAAAGTGCTCAATATATGCCAGGATTTAATCTAAATGTTTATAACTTATTTAATGTTCATAAATACATGCATTTACTTTTGTTCTTCTCAATTTATAGATGAGAAAACTAAAGGACTAAAGACATGAATTAATTTGAACAGGATTACATAACTAGTTCTGGAATCCAGATTCGAAGCCAGACATTTAAATTCCAGAGTCCTTGCTCAGAACCAACCATGCCATATCAACTTGCCTAAGTGAAGAAATAAAAGATAAAGAATTAAAGACACAGTTTATTCACTGACAAGAATGGGTGGTAAAGATAATGGATAATTTATCCCAAGCATTTAAATTGTAATGTAATTATGCCATTATTTTAAATTAACTACATATGTGAAGGAGAAAGTCTATTTAAGGGCCTTAAGGCTGTAACAAGCATCTGAACCTTTCCACTGGTAACTTATTTCAAATCCTCAAAGAGTATGTATGGAAAAAAAATTCAAAGAATTTCTTTAAAACTGAAGTTCATAAACTATAGTACATATCATGATTGCCTGATGAGTGCACTTGCTAAAGTTCCGTTCTTTTTCATTGAGACTGAAAATAACATTTCTTTAAACTCTGTATTTTCCATTGACTCCTAGAGGAATAACATAAAAATACAAAAACAACATCATTTTTGTCACCTTGCTCATTGACTGGTAACAAGCTAATGGCTAACAAATAGCATGTAGTTAATCTTTTCTGCAGATTAATTCATGTGTACAAACAGGGTAGAGATACATTTCCAAATTAGTGTTCTGACAGTCAGTGTTCTCATACATTTTTTATTACTGTCTGATGTACTAATGTTAGACATCCCCAGCACCTACCATCAGCAGGGAGGCTAGCAAATATTGTGAACTTCACAGAAGTACAAAATTTCCTGTAGTAAAAAAAAAGTCTGTAGAGAGATTTTAAAGGAATGTCCAAATCCTTAAAATAATTTGAGCACAAACGAGGCTATATTTGTACAGTTGTCATCTATGCTATAAACAATGATATCATAACCTGTTTCCAGAGGCCCTCTGAATCTAAATTCTACCTCTGGGCTGACCTAGATTCCCTGAGAATACTTTCTGTGAGCTGGTTTGCCTCGCAGCTCCTATCCAGAATTTTATAGCTATTTGTTCACAGCACTTACCGACCTGCTCACAGTGAATTTTCTCTCCCAGTTTAGGGCTTTTCAGAACCCCAGATCAGAGGTACATGTGTTATCAAGACTCTGTGCAGAGCTGCGGTGAATGTTACTTTCATACTGGTAGTAGCTGTTTGCCATTTAATTCTAAATCTACCTTCTGGCCTCTAGGAAGGACCCATCTAAATGTCTCTGCCATGAAGAACAAGGAGCATTATCACCTCTTCACAGCCTTCATCACAGTTAAGAGCTTCAGGCTATTGAATGTCATACTCTCTCAGCCTGCCACCTAAAAACCTGGTCTGCCTGTCTTGTTTTTGTTTTTCCTACTTGTTTATCTATCAGAGCAGAGTTGTACATGATGTGGTTTGTGAGAGATCCAAGCCTGGGGCTCCAATTAGATGGGGTGGAATGAAACCAAAAGCTAGGATAACTGCAATCTGTCTACCATTAATATATTAGGCTCCAAGTATGTACGTTGTTTAATAGGTGAGAAGCCAAAAGGAAAAAAGAATATTTCATTAATAACTGTTGGTATGTAACTTAGGTTTTAATTTTTTAATCTCCTGAAATAATGAAAACAATGGCACTTACTGGATGATGCAACACTTTGAAAACATTGGAAAACCCACTTGGATAATTTTCAATTGTAATTCTCATACTGCACATTAAGACACATGGACTAGGGCAGAAAATATTTACTTTTATTTTTAGTTAACCCTTACTCGTCTTTCATTCCATATGTGTAGATAATGGTTTAATGTAAAATGTATTTACATAGCACCACTTCTTATTTGTAAAAAAAAAAAAAAAATCAATGAAAAAAACATAAGCACTGTGTATTAGGATTCTCCAGAGAAAAAGAACAACAAGATATAGACACAGGTATATAGGTAAAGGTAAAGGAATAAATATAGATAGATACAGATAAGAACATAAGGATAGAGATGATAGTGATAAAGATTCACTGAGTGGTAGGTTTCTTTAAAGGAACTGACTCATGTGACTGAGGACTAAATTATTGTTGGAGGCAATCAACTAGTACAATTTCTTCTTGCTGAAGGGAGTTTCCTTTGTTCTCCTAAGATTTTCAACTGATTGAAAGAAGCCCATCACATTATGGAGGGTAATCTACTTTACTCAAAGCAATGTTAATCTCACTGG
>SJYX01008923.1:57109-67580 GCA_006410675.1 Oreotragus oreotragus
TAAAGCCGAAACTCCAGTACTTTGGCCACCTCATGAGAAGAGTTGACTCATTGGAAAAGACTCTGATGCTGGGAGGGATTGGGGGCGGGAGGAGAAGGGGACGACCGAGGATGAGATGGCTGGATGGCATCATGGACTCTATGGACGTGAGTCTGAGTGAACTCTGAGAGATGGTGATGGACAGGGAGGCCTGGCGTGCTGCGATTCATGGGGTCGCAAAGAGTCAGACACAACTGAGCGACTGAACTGAAATGAACTGAACTGAACTTTCACTTCTTTTCTTTTCACAGCTATAGGCAAGGCCTCCTCCCAGAACCATTTTGCTTTTTTGCATTTCTTTTTCTTGGGGATGGCCTTGATCCCTGTCTCCTTTACAATGTCCCGAACTTCCATCAATAGTTTATCAGGCACTCTGTCTCTCAGATCTAGTCCCTTAAATCTATTTCTCAGTTCCACTGTATAATCATATGGGATTTGATTTAGGTCAAACCTGAATTAGGCTTCCCTGGTGGCTCAGACAGTAAAATGTCTGCCTGGAATGAAGGAGACCTGGGTTTGATCCCTTGGTCAGAAGATCCTCTGGAGAAGGAAATGGAAACCCACTCCAGTACTCTTGCATGGAAAATCCCATGAACAGAATGGCCTGGTAGGCTACAGCCCATGGGGTTGCAAAGAATCTTACATGACTGAGTGCCTTCTGTCTCTCTTCTCTCATACCTGAATGGTCAGTGGTTTTCCCTGCTTTCTTCAATTTAAGTCTGAATTTGGCAATAAGGAGTTCATGATCTGAGCCATATTCAGGTCCCAGTCTTGTGTTTGCTGACTGTATAGAGCTTCTCCATGTTTGTCTGAAAAGAATATAATCAATCTAATTTGGTGTTGACCATCTGGTGATGTCCATGTGTAGAGTCTTCTCTTGTGTTGTTGGAAGAGAGTGTTTGCTATGACCTGTGTTTTCTCTAACTCACAAGACATAGAAGCAACCTAAATATCTATTGACAGATGAATGGATAAAGAAGATGAGGTACACATATATGATGGAATACTATTTAGCTATAAAAAGAAATGAAATAATATCATTTGCAGCCACATGGACAAACCTTGAGATTATCATACTAACTGAAGTAAGAAAGAAAGAGAAAGTAGCATATGATATCACTTATATATGTGGAATCTAAAGGATGACATACATGTACTTATTAATGAAAGAGACTCACAGACCTAAAGAACAGACCTAGAGACCTAGAGAACCTAGAGATTTTTGGTTGCCAAGGTTTGGGCAGAGAAGGGTGGATTGGTTGTTGAGATTTGCAGATGCAAACTATTGTACATAGAATGGATAAACAAAGTCCTACTATTTGGTTGCTGCTACTACTGCTAAGTCGCTTCAGTCGTGTTGATTCTGTGCTACCCCATAGACAGCAGCCCACCAGGCTCCCCCGTCCCTGGGATTCTCCAGGCAAGAACACTGGAGCGGGCTGCTATTTCCTTCTCCAATGCATGAAAGTGAAAAGTAAAGGGAAGTCGCTCAGTCATGTCCAACTCTTAGCGACCCCATGGACTGCAGCCTACCAGGTTCCTTCATCCATGGGATTTTCCAGGCAAGAGTACTGGAGTGGGGTGCCATATTACCATATAATTGCTTTCACTTCACATGTAAGTAAGGCTGTGCTCAAAATCTTTCAAGCTAGGCTTCAGCTGTATGTGAATTGAGAATATCAGATGTTAAGGCTGGGTTTAGAAAAGGCAGAGGAACCAGAGATCAAATTGCCAACATTCACTGGATCATAGAGAAAGCAACGGGGTTGCAGAAAAACACTGATTTGTGTTTCATTGACTATACCATTTGGAAAACAAGAAACTGTGAGAAATTATTAAAGAGATGGGAGTACCAGACCACCTAAGCTGTCTCCTGAAAAACCAGCATGCAGTTCAAGAAGCCACAGTTAGAACCTTAAATGGAACAGAAAATAGATTCACAATTGGAAAAAGATTACAATAAGGCTGTATATGGTCATCCTGCTTATTTAACTTATACACAAAATACATCTTGCAAAATGCTGGGTTGTATGAATCACAAGCTGGAATCAAGGTTTCTGGGAGAAATATCAATAACCTGAGAAATGCAGATGATACTACTCTAGCAGATGAAAATGAAGAGGAACTAAGGAAACTCTTCATGAGGATGAAACAGAAGAGTGAAAAAGCTGGCTTAAAAATCAACATTCATAAAACTAGGATCATGGCATCTGGGGTCCTATTACTTCATGAGAAATAGACAGGGAAAATGTGGAACCAGTGACAGATTTTATTTTCTTGGACTCCAAAATTGCTGCAGATGGTGACTTCACCATGGAATTAAAAGAAACTTTCTCCTTGGAAGGAAGGCTATGACAAATCTAGATAGCATATTGAAAAGCAGAGATATCACTTTGCTGACAAACATCTGTATAGTCAAAGCTATGGTTTTTCCAGTAGTCATGTACAGATGTGAGAGCTGTACCATGGAGAAGGCTGAGAGCCAAAGAACTGATGCTTTTGAATTGCGGTGCTGAAGGACGCTGAGTTCCCTGGACTGCAGCAAGATCAAACCAGCCAATCCTAAAGGAAATCAACCCTGAATATTCATTGAAGGTTTGTTGCTGAATCTGATGTTCCTATACTTTGGCCATCCAATGGGAAGAGCTGACTTATTGGAAAGTATCCTGGTGCTGTGAAAGACTGAAGGCAAAAAAGAAAAGGGGGTGGTTAGATAGCATTGCTGACTCAATGGACCTGAATTTGAGTAAATTTCAGAAGATAGTGGAGGACAGGGGAGCCTGATGTGCTGTAGTACATGGAGTAACAAAGAGTCAGACATGACTTAGTGACTGAACAAGTAACTGAAAAACAACTGTATAGCACGGGGACCTATATTCAATATCCTGTAATAAACCTTATTGGAAAATAATATGTAAAATAATATACATATCTGTATGTGTGTGTGTATCTGAATCACTTTGCTATAGAGCAGAAACTAACAGCATTGTAAATCAACTATATATCAAATAAAATAAAATTTAAAATATGTGCTATATCAAAGAGGAAATAAACACTACATGTAAAAGTAGTGTGCACAATAGGATAATGCTTATAAAATAATTAGATTCATAATTATTAAGGGGAACAAAGCTATAATCACACACCACTATCACTTAGCATTAAATGATTCATTAAATATGAAAGACTGAAGAAAAGATTATTATATTAAAAAATTGTTAGAATTTTTTTTTTACATTTATAACTTCAAAAAAGTTAGAAAAGTAAAACAAAATAAATTCCCACCTTTATAAAATAATAGAGGGGAAGTAGTGGAGAAAGAGAGAGAGACTGAAGGGGAGGGAGAGAGGGAAATANCATAATTATTAAGGGGAACAAAGCTATAATCACACACTTACCACTATCACTTAGCATTAAATGATTCATTAAATATGAAAGACTGAAGAGAAGATTATTATATTAAAAAATTGTTAGAATTTTTTTTTACATTTATAACTTCAAAAAAGTTAGAAAAGTAAAACAAAATAAATTCCCACCTTTATAAAATAATAGAGGGGAAGTAGTGGAGAAAGAGAGAGAGACTGAAGGGGAGGGAGAGAGGGAAATAGGAGGAAAAGAAGAAAGGAAAGAAGGTAGGTCTAAACTAAATACAGAAAGAAGCGATAGTATTTTAAATGAAATTGAAGAAATAAGTACTTAAAATAAAATATTTCTAACAGTTTGTTAAAATTATTTCTACACAAATTAGAATATAAAACAGATATATAACAAGAGGGGCTTCCCTGACAGCTAAGTTGGTGAAGAATCTGCCTGCAATGCGAAGACACTGGTAAGATCCCTCAGTTGGGAAAATCCACTGGGGAAGGGATAGGCTACCCACTCCAGAATTCTTGGGCTTACCTCATGGCTCAGCTGGTAAAGAATCCACCTGCAATGTACGAGACCTGGGTTGGATCCCTGGGTTGGGAAGATCCCCTGGAGAATGGAAAGGCTACCCAATCCAGTATTCTGGCCTAGAGAATTTTACTTTCATATAACGAGAGATGAAGTTATATTTTTCTAAATATGAGGCAAAACAAGAAATAAAACACATGAAAACCTAGAAAATATAAATGTAAATACAATCCATATTTTATGTGTAGAGTTAAATAAATATTGGATTTAACAGATAAACAATACAAATAAAGTTATTTACAAAAGAGAAATAGATTCACAGACAGAAAACACAACTCATGGTTAAAAAAGGAAATGCTGGGTAAGGAGAGGGTTAAGAGGTTTAAGCAGGAGTTTGGGATTAACATATACACATTCAGTTCAGTTCAGTACAGTTCATTCACTCAGTTGTGTCCGACTCTTTGCTACCCCACGAATTGCAGCACACCAGGCCTGCCTGTCCATCACCAACTCCCAGAGTTTATCCAAACTCATGTCCATCGAGTCGGTGATGCCATCCAGCCATCTCATCCTCTGTAGTCCCCTTCTCCTCTTGCCCTCAATCTTTCCCAGCGTCTGGGTCTTTTCCAGTGAGTCAGTTATTTGCATCAGGTGGCCAGAGTACCGGAGTTTCAGCTTTAGCATCAGTCCTTCCAAAGAACACCCAGGACTGATCTCCTTTAGAATGGACTCCTTTAGATCTCCTTGCAGTCCAAGGGACTCTCAAGAGTCTTCTCCAACACCACAGTTCAAAAGCATCAATTCTTCGGTGCTCAGCTTTCTTCTACTATATATAAAATAGATGAACAACAAGGACCTATAGCATAAGCAAATACATTAAGTGACTTGTAAAAACACAATAAAAAACAATCTGAAAAAATTTGTGAATATAGTTGCATATAGCTGACCAAATCACTTTGCTGTGTGCCTGAAACTAACAGAACATTGTAAATTAATTAGACTTCAATTTAAAAGAATGTTTAAAATCAGAGCAACCAAACTTGAAAAGAAAGGAAACAAAAGTATCAAATTGGAAAATAATGTAATTAATCCTACAATTAGGTCAAGGTGAATATCATTTATCTTTATAAACAATAGATCATCTGAAATAATTCAGTATTTGTGACTAACATACAATTTTTGGAAATTAATATAGTTCCCATAAATGATCTAAAACTCTTTCAAATAATAGAAAACATTTTTTATAGTGAATCATTAAGAAAATCACATTGAAACTTGAGTCACATCAAAAACAACTGTTCTTGAAGGGGAAGTTCAAGATGGTGAAGTAAAATGTGGAGGTAACTTCCTCTTACAAATCAAAAAATACCTCTATGTGGAACAATTGTCACAGAAAACTAATTGGAAAGAAAGATCCTCATATAATCAGGAAGGACAGAAAAGAAAAAGCATTGGGTTGTGACATGGACTTCTGGGAGTGGGAGGCAATCTGTAAGGGAGAGAAGGTCCATATGGGTGGATTGTCATCCTGGGAGTGTGCAGGTCAAGGCAAAATCTTGGCATTCCAGTCCTGTGGTTATGAACAGAAGAGAGAATCTTCCTTGCCTGCTGAGAAATCCCCTAGACAGCCAGAAGGACTGGAGAAGCCTAGATTCTACTGCAAGCAAGCTGACATGCTAGCAATCAAGAAAGAGCCTTTGCACTTTTACCTAGCCTTGCAAGGTAAAAAGAGCCTTGCAAGGGTAGAAGCAGCCTTGTGGCCATTTCTAATCTGAAGGGGCAAGCAATCTGACTCCACTCACTCCAAGCCACAGCATGACATGAGATATGAGCAAAGATTTGGTCCAGCTATGCAGGAGCACCTGAAGTATGGTCCTGGAGGAGTCACAGGGGCCACCGTCAGCATGCACATGGAACAGAGCCATAAGAGCAAGCAGCAGCTAAGTGATGAATCTCTAGCAGGCAGGCCCTGGGCAGGAGTACACAGTGGTTCCTTTCCCAGTGAGACCACCTTGGTTCCTTCCATTCCAAACTGCAGCTTAGTGCTAGATCTGGGGCAGATGGACCCTGAGAAAAGTCTACTACAGAGGCAGCCCAGATCTCAAGGTGCAGTGCAAACCACCTCATTTCTGGCAGCCAAAAAGCCCTGATGCCTAACATTAGCCTCCTCCACATCACAACCTTGCACTAGATCTGGAATTAACATAACAGAAAAAGGAGAAAAAGAGACAAGACTTTGGGCCACTATGGAGTGGAACTGCCTTGCAAGGTAAAAAGAGCCTTGCAAGGGTAGAAGCAGCCTTGTGGCCATTTCTAATCTGAAGGGGCAAGCAGTCTGACTCCACTCACTCCAAGCCACAGCATGACATGAGATATGAGCAAAGATTTGGTCCAGCTATGCAGGAGCACCTGAAGTATGGTCCTGGAGGAGTCACAGGGGCCACCGTCAGCATGCACATGGAACAGAGCCATAAGAGCAAGCAGCAGCTAAGTGATGAATCTCTAGCAGGCAGGCCCTGGGCAGGAGTACACAGTGGTTCCTTTCCCAGTGAGACCACCTTGGTTCCTTCCATTCCAAACTGCAGCTTAGTGCTAGATCTGGGGCAGATGGACCCTGAGAAAAGTCTACTACAGAGGCAGCCCAGATCTCAAGCTGCAGTGCAAACCACCTCAATTCTGGCAGCCAAAAAGCCCTGATGCCTAACATTAGCCTCCTCCACATCACAACCTTGCACTAGATCTTGAATTAACATAACAGAAAAAGGAGAAAAAGGGACAAGACTTTGGGCCACTATGGAGTGGAACCATGGACACCTGCCTAAGTCATGCATAGGTCCTTCATGACAATGTGGACCTCACTTGCTTCAGCAATCACTTCCCATGGGTCAAAGCACATACTCAAGGGCAACAGAACATGATCAAACCTGATCCTTAGGGCTTCTACTTGAATTGTAGAGAAGACCCTGCCCCTTGCCAGGGCAGCAACACCCATAGAGCAGAGAGGAAGCCCCTTCTCACATCCTGCATAGGCTTTACATACCCCAAGATCAAACACATCCCATCAGGGATATAATGATCAACACACTCTGAGGAAACATGCAGCTGGCATCCATACCAAAGCCAGCCTTCAAACCAAAAATTTCGGACACAAACTGTCAAGACAGAGACACTCTCACGTAACAATACCCCTTCAAGACGATAGCAGATAACTATTTCTAAATTCATAGAGACAGAGAAAGTTAAGTACAATGAAAAGGCAGAGAAACTAACCCAAATTAAAAGAATAAGAGGAATCAGCTGAAAGAATAAATAATAAAGCAGACCTCACAATCTATTATACTCTGAGATCAAAAAGAAGATGATAAAAATACTAAAGGAATTAAGTAAGATTATTGATAGATAATGCAAATCAGTGTAACAAGCAACTAGAAATTATAAAGACAATTTTGCTTATAGTTTCCTTTGTTGTGCAGAAGCTTTTAATTTTAATTAGATCCCATTTGTTTATATTTGCTTTTATTTCCAGTATTCTGGGACTGTCTCTTATACACATCAAGATGTGTATAAGAGACAGGAATTAAGTAAGATTATTGATAGATAATGCAGATCAGTGTAACAAGCAACTAGAAATTATAAAGACAATTCAATTGCTGAGATAAAAATCAATCCAAAAACAATGGACATCAAGCTATATGACACAGAAGAACAATAAGTGATATGCAAAACAGAATAATGAAAATCACACAATCAGAATAGCAGACAGAGAAGAAAAAAAAAAGAGCAATATGCAAGATCTGTAGGATGACATATAACATATGCCCAATTATGCATAATAGAGGTTCCAGGAGGAGAGGAGAAAAATAAGGGGATCAAATGTTTAATGAAAAATTATGGCTTAACATTTCCCAGACATAAAGGAGGAAATGGATACTCAGGTACTGAAAGCACAGACAGTCCAAAACAAGATGTACTCAAATGGACTCACAACAAGACATATCACAATTAAAGTAGCAAAGTTAAAGATAAAGAGAGTTCTAAATGCAGCAAGAGAAAAGCAGTCATATATCTGGGAATCCCTTTAAAGCTATCAGCTGATTTCCCTGAAGAAACCTTTCAGGATAGAAGGAAGTGGCATAATACAAAGTTATGAAAAGGAAAAAGCTGCTTCCTTGGATACTTTATCCAGAAAGATTATCATTTAAAATAGAAGGCGAGATAAAGCATTTCTCAGATAAGCAAAACCAAAAATGATTCAGCAATAGGAAGGATACCCTAAAAGAAATATTGAAGGATCTTTTAAAAAATAGTAATGAAGCAAGAATCTATAGAAAGGAAAAATCACAATACGAAAGGCAGGTATATAAAAATATTAAATATCACTTAAATACCAAATATATAAAAGTAATTTAATGAAAATTAATAGTAAAAGGATAAGTTCATAAAATAGGACATCAAAATCACAAAATGTGAGGGAGGGGAATAAAAAACTTAGAATATTTAGAATGTGCTTGAATCTGAATAAAACAAGTAGATATAGTTATAGATCAACATACTTGAAAGCCATGGTAACCATAAATCAAAAATATATAATAGATTCTAAAATTCAAATAGAAAGAAACTTGAGCATAATATAAATGAAAATCATCAAAACAGAAAAGGAATAACAAAAAAAGAAAACATAAAAAACTACAAATACAACTGGAAAACAGGTAAATAAATAGCAATAAGTACATATCTATCAATAATAACTTTAACTGTTAATTGACTAAATGCTCCCATCAAAAGACATAAAGTAACAGGCTGCATTAAAAAATAACCTACAATATGCTGCCTTCAAGAGACTCACTTTTCTGGGACTGAATACAATGGAATGGAAAAGAATTATTTCATGCAAATGGAAACGAGAAAGTGGAGGTTAGGAATACTCATATCAGGCAAAATAGACCTTAAAACAAAAGCCAAAAAGAAAGACAAAGAAGGGCATCATGTAATGATAAAGGGATCAAAACGAGAGGAGGATATGCATGACCCAATAGAGAAGTACCCAAATACATAAAACAAATATTAACATACATAAGGGATGACTTGACAATAATACAATAACAGTAGGAGTTTTTAACACCCCACTGATATCAACAGATTATCCAGAAAGAAGTTTAGTAAGGCAACAAAGGTTCCAGAGGCTTCAGCATGATGTGAACCGAGAACTTTCAGATGTGAAAGCTGGGTTTAGAAAAGGTAGAGGAACTAGAAATCAATTGCAAACATTCACTGGATCATAGAGAAAGCAAGGAAATTCCAGAAAAACATGTACCTCTGTTTCATTGACTATGTCAAAGCCTCTAACTGTGTGGATAATAACAAACTGTGGAAAACTCTTAAAAGAGATGGGAATACCAGACCATCTTACCTGTCTCCTGAGAAACCTGTATGCTGGTCAAAAAGCAAAAGATAGAACCTTGTATGGAACAGCTGACTGGTTCATGGTTGAGAAAAGAGTATGACAAAGCTGTCTGCTGTCACTCTGTTTATTATGAGCAATGCCAGGCTGGATGAGTTACAAGCTGGAATCAAGATTGCCAGGAGAAATATCAACAACCTCAGATATGTGGATGATACCACTCTAACGGCAGAAGGTGAAAAGGAACTAAAGGACCTCTTAATGAGGATGAAAGAAGAGAGTGAAAAAGCCTGCTGAAAACTACTAAAAAACCCAAAAACTAAGATCATGGCATCTGGGCCCATCATTTCATGGCAAATAGAAGGGGGAAAGATGGAAGCAGTGACAGATTCCCTTTTCCTAGGCTCTAAAATCACTGCAGATTGTGACTGCAGCCATGAAATTAGAAGTCAATTATTCTTGGTAGGAAAGCTACACAAACCTAGACCAAAGACATCACTTTCCGACAAAGTTCCATATAGTCTTGGCTATAGTGCTTCCAATAGTCATTTGGTTGTGAGAGGCAGACCATAGAGAAGGTAGAAAACCAAAGAATTGATGTTTTCTGAACTATGATGCTAAAGAAGACTCATAAGAGTCCCTTGGCCAGCAAGGAGATCAAACCAGTGAATCTTAAGGGAACTCAATCCTAAAAACTCATTAGAAGGACTGAAGCTGAAGCTCCAATCCTTTGGCCACCTGATGTGAATGGCCAGCTCACCAGAGAAACACTGATGCTGGGAAAGATTGACAGCAGAAGGAGAAGAGGGCAACAGAGGATTTGATGGCTGATGGCATCACCAATGCAATGAACATGAACATGGGCAAAGCTCTGGGAGATGGTGAGTGACAGAGAAGCCAGACATGATGCAGTCCAGGGGGTAAGGAAGAGTTGGACACAACTTGATGACTGAACAACAATAGCAAATAGGGAAAAAATGGAAAAGTGACAGTTTATTTTCTTGGTCTCCATAATCACTACAGACAGTGACTGCAGCCATTAAATTAAGGCACTTGCTCCTTGGAAGAAAAGCTATGACAAACCTGGACAGCATATTAAAGAGCAGAGACATCACTTTGCCAACAAAGTTTCATATA
>SJYX01008923.1:70037-90616 GCA_006410675.1 Oreotragus oreotragus
GCTGTATATTGTCACCCTGCTTATTTAACTTATATGCAGAGTACATCATGAGAAACACTGGGCTGGAAGAAGTACAAGCTGGAATCAAGATTTCCGGGAGAAATATCAATAACCTCAGATATGCAGATAACACCACCCTTATGGCAGTAAGTGAAGAGGAACTAAAAAACCTCTTGATGAAAGTGAAAGAGGAGAGTGAAAAATTGGCTTAAAGCTCAACTTTCAGAAAACTAAGATCATGGCATCTGGTCCTGTCGGGATCTGCATTAGGCATTATTACAAAATGGGGGCATGGCCCCAACCCCCTCTCCTCATCTCACAGGCACGGCCCCAGAATGAAAGAGTTAGGCCTTGTGATTCTGACTTGTTCTTTCCTTTCTTCAGTTGAGTTGGCTGGAAAGAATGTTACAGCGCTTGAGAGAAGCACAAATCCTTCTATAGTTGTGCCCAGAAAATAATCTATAAAGTAACCATTGGTATTTGTTCAGGGATCTTTACAAAGAATGTTCCAGGATGAGCACATAGGCCGCAGCTTAAGGCCATGGGAAGGATTATTATCTGAGACTGTTTGTGAGGGGAATGTTTATGGCAAAAGAAGTTTGCTGAGTTTAGGGGTTAGGAATAATTCAGAATAGCTAGAAGCTTTCTTAGGAGATAGCAATCTTAAGATGCTAGGGGCAAACACGATTTAGAAAGATAAGAAACAAACTGAGGAATATAGCATGAGTTACAATGTAATCACAAGTTAAGTACAGGACACCTAAGAAGAAGTAGATAATAGATAGTAAAGCTGATTCTGAGAGAATCCCTGAAGCAGGAACTCTGTTTATAGGACAACAATGATTCATGTAGACAACAAATCGGGGTCAGGGGGAACTGAATATGTCAAACCTCTGACCTAATGCTTTTGTAAAAATATAAAAGAGAATCTTAAGCTTGAAATAAATATGCAGTCCAAGAAAACTTAGAGGCCGCATCCTTTCTGGCTGACACTGCCCATCTCAAGGTGATTCCCTGGCTGCTGGAGCTGAACTCCAGCATGGTCCCATCATTTCATAGGAAATAGATGGAGAAACAGTGGAAACAGTGTCAGACTTTATTTTGGGGGGCTCTAAAATCACTGCAGATGGTGATAGCAGCCATGAAATTAAAAACACTTCTTGAAAGGAAAGTTATGGCCAACCAGATAGCATATTCAAAAGCACAGACATTACATTGCCAACAAAGNGGAGATCAACCCTGGGATTTCTTTGGAAGGACTGATGCTAAAGCTGAAACTCCAGTACTTTGGCCACCTCATGCGAAGAGTTGACTCATTGGAAAAGACTCTGATGCTGGGAGGGATTGGGGGCAGGAGGAGAAGGGGATGACCGAGGATGAGATGGCTGGATGGCATCACGGACTCGATGGATGTGAGTCTGAGTCAACTCCGAGAGATGGTGATGAACAGGGAGGCCTGGCGTGCTGCGATTCATGGGGTCGCAAAGAATCAGACATGACTGAGCGACTGAACTGAACTGAACTGAGTCTCTCTCTGGTTCAATTTACATTTCCCTAGTGACATGTGATGTAGTGAATCTTTTGTAGTCTATATATCTTTTTTGGTGAAGTGTCTGTTAAGCTCTTTGATCCACTGTTTAACTGGATAGTCTATTGTCTTATTGAGTTTTATGTGTTCTTGATATATTTTGGGAAACAATCCTTTATTGGATTTTGCAAATATTTTTGCAAATATTTTCTTCCATTCTGTGGCTTTTCTCTCATTATCTTTACATTGTTTATTGCATAGCAAAAGTTTTAATTTAAATAAGTTGAAGCACACTGATTATTTCATGGTTTGTACCTATGGTGCTGTATCCACAAAAAAAAAAAAAAAATTCTCATATCCAAGGTAATCTGTTTTCTCATGTTTATCTTCTAGGAGTTTTATATTTTTATATTTTATACTTAGGTCTATAATTAATTTTTAATTAATATTTGTGAAGTAAGGTCTGTGTTGAGATTCATCCTTCTTTTTTTTTTTTGCATGTGGATTGTCCAGCTGTTCAAGCACCAATTTATTAAAAAAAAAACTTTTTTCCATTGTATTTCCTTAGCATTTTATTAAAAAATAAACTGAGTGTATTGAAGTACGTCTATTTCTGGGCTCTATAGTCTATTCCATTCAACTTTTTTCCCTATATTTTTTTAACCAACATCCCACTCAATTGGTTATTATAGTTTTATAATAGGTATTGAAATTATGTAGTGTTATCCCTCCAACTTTGTTCTTCTACTTTAATATTATTTTGGCTACTGTGTGTCTTTTGCTTCTCCATATAAACTTTAGAATAATTTTTTTTCAATACACACAAAATGATTTGTTGGCACTTTAACTAGGACCGCATTTAATTTACAAATGAATTTGCAAATAACTGATATCTTGACAATACTATCTGTCTAAGGATATGGAATATCTCTCCATTTATTTAGCTCTACTTTAATTTCATTTATAGCATTCCTCATACAAATCTTTTATATAGTTTAGTAGATTTATATCTAAATGTTCATACTTTGGGTACTAATTTAAAATTTATTGTTTTTAATTCAAATTCTAATTGTTCATTGCTGGTGTATAAGAAAGTAATTGACTTTTGTGCACTGACCTTGTATTCTGCAACCTTTGTATAATTGCTTATTAATTCTAAGAGATTTTTTGGTGATTCTTTTGGATTTTCTGCTTAGATGATCATATCATCTATAGGGAAAAACAGTTTAACATCTTCCTCTTTAATATGCAGACATTTTATTTCCTTTCCTTTTATTGCATTAGCTAGAGCTTCCAGTTCCATGTTAAAAACGAGTGGTAAGAGAAGTCATCTTCTTATTCTGCCTTCAAGTTTCTCACAAGTACCTATTATTTCAGTTGTAGGTTTTTGTCAAAATTTTTTCAACTCCAATAAGTTCCCTGATATTCCTAATTTGCTGAGGTTTTTTTCTTTATCATGAATGGCTATTGAGTTTTCTCAAATGCATTTTCTGCACCTATTGATATGATCATGTGTGTTTTGGTTTTGGTTTTGGTCTGTTGATATGATGGATTATATTTCTGATGTTGAACCACCCTTATATAACTAGGATAAATTCCACTTTGTCATGATGTATAATTCTTTGTATACACTGTTGGATTTGGTTTGCTAATATTTTTTTGAGGATAGTAACATCTATATTCATGAGAGATACTGATCTACAGTTTTCCTTTCTTGTAATGTCTTTGATTTTGATGTTAGGATAATGCTGGCCATGCAGCATTATGAATGAATGAAGAAGCATTCTCTCTGCCTCTGTGCTTTGGAAGAGACTACAAAGAATTGGCATGTTTCTAAAATCTTGGCAGAATTCACTGCAAATCTACCTGAGCCGAGAGTTGTTTTTTCATTTTTGTAAATAAACACTTTGCTTTATTTTTACTTTTGACTGGAAGATAATTGCTTTACAACATTGTGGGGTTTTCTTTTTTTTTTTTTTTGGTACAACATGTATCAGCTATAAGTATACATATATCCATCCCCTCCCTCTTGAGCCTCCCTTCCAGGAGTTTTCTATTTTAGAAGGTTGTTGTTGTTGTTTAGTTGCTAAGTTGTGTCCAACTCTTTATGACTCTATGGATGTAATCTGCCCAGCTCTTCTGTCCATNTTTTTTTTTTTTTTGGTACAACATGTATCAGCTATAAGTATACATATATCCATCCCCTCCCTCTTGAGCCTCCCTTCCAGGAGTTTTCTATTTTAGAAGGTTGTTGTTGTTGTTTAGTTGCTAAGTTGTGTCCAACTCTTTATGACTCTATGGATGTAATCTGCCCAGCTCTTCTGTCCATGGGATTTCCCAGGCAAAAATACTGGAGTGGGTTATCATATCCTTCTCCAGGGGATCTTTATGACCCAAGGATTGAATCCCTTTCTCCTGCATTGGCATGTGACAATTGGATTAAAGTTTTACTGAGCACAGCTTTGCCCACCAAGGCAAACCAGTTTTTCCCACAGCCAGTCCCTCCCACCAGGAAGTTTACACAAGTTTTTTAGATAGCCTCATCTGACGGAGGGCAGACAGAGAAGCGTGAACTACAAACCCATAGCTGCCAGGATGAAGACAGAGTGAAAATAAATGAAGACAGCCTGAGACCTCTGGTTCAACATTAAACACACTAACATTCACATTATAGGGGACCCAGACGGAGAAGAGTTGGAGAAAAGACCTGAGAAAATCAGTAAAGAGATAATAGCTGGAAACATTTCTAACATGCAAAAGAAAATAGTCAACCAAGTCCCTGCCTGGGACTCTCTGTCCCAGGCAGGATAAACCCAAGGAGGAACACACTGAGGCATAGTCATCAAACTGATAAAAATAAAAAACAAAGATAAAATATTGAAAACAACAAGATAAAAATGACAAGTAATATACAAGGGAAGTCCCATAAAGTTGTCAGCTGATTTCTCAACAGAAACTCTGCAAGGCAGAAGGGAGTGGCATGATATATTTAAAGCAATGAAAGGGGAGAAACTACAACCAAGAAAACTCTATCCAGAAAGTCTCTAGTTCAGAATTGATGGAGAAGTCAAAAACTTTACAGACAAGCAAAAGTTAAGAGAATTCAGCATCATCAAACCAGCTTTACAACAAGTGTTAAGCACACTTCCCTCAATAATAAATATAAGATAAAGAAAAGACCTGCAAAAATAAATCCCAAACAATTGTTAATGGTAATAGTATCATACATATAAATAATTACCTTAAGTGTAATTAGACTACATATACCAACCTAAAGACATAGACTAGCTGGGTGGATACAAAAGCAAGACCCCTGCATATGCTGTCTACAGGAGACCCACCTCAAACCTAGAGACACTTACAGACTGAAAGTAAGGGGGTGGGAGAAAGTATTCCATGTAAAGGAAATAGAAAGCTGGTGCAGCAATACTCATATCAGATCAAATAGACTTTAAAGCAGACTGTTGTAAGAGACAAAGAGGGACATTACATAACAATCAAGGATCAATCCAAGAAGATATAACAGTTATAAATATATATGGATCCAACAAAGGAGCATCTCAATATGTAAGGAAAATACTAGCAACCATAAAGGGATAAATTAACAGTAACAAAATAACAGTGGGGGACTTTAACACCCTGCTTTCATCAATGAACAGATCATCCAGACAGAAAATAAGGAAACAAAGACCTTAAATGACACATTAAACATGATGGACTAATTGATATTTATAGAGCATTCCATCCAAAAGCAGCAGACTGCATATGCTTCTCAGGGGCACACGGAACATTCTCCAGTATTGACAACATGTTGGCCACAAGTCAAGACTTGACAAATTTAAGAAAACTGAAATCATAACAAGCATCTTTTCTTGCTTGAGATTAGAAAGAAACTAAAAGAAAAAGAAAACTATATAAAACAATGTGCTACTAAACAACAAACTGATCATTGAAGAAATCAAAGAGAAAATACAAAAAAAAAAAAACAAAAACAAAAACTAAAGACAAGTGAAAATGAAACCATAATGGTCCAAAAGTTATGGGATGTATTAAAACCAGTTTTAGGAGGGAAGTTTATAGCAACACAATCTTACCTTAAGAAACAAGAAAAATCCCAAACAATTTAACCTTACAATAACCAGAGAAAGGAGAACAAACAAAACCTAAAGTTAGCAAAAGGAAAGAAATCATTGAGCTCTAGCAGAAATAAATTAAATAGAGACAAAGAAAACTATTGCAAAGATCAATGAAACTAAAAGCCAAGTCCTTGAAAAGATAAACAAAAATTGATAAAACTTGGTGGCTCAGTTGATTAAGAATCTGTCCACAATATAAGAGACCCAGGTTCAATCCCTGATTGGGAAGATTCCCTAGAGAAGGGAATGGCTACATACTCCAGTATTCTTGCCTGGATAATTCCATGGACAGTGGAGACTGGTTGGGGTTGCAAAGAGTCAGATATGACTGTGAGACTCACACACACACACACACACACACACACACACATTAGCCAGATGCATCAAGGAAAATAAGGGAGAAGAGTCAAATCAATAAAATTAGAAATGAAACAAGTTACACCTAACTCCACATAAATACAAAGGATCATAAGACTACTCTGGAGCTGTCTCTTATACACATCTGGTTTTTTTTTTTTTTTTTTTTGGTACAACATGTATCAGCTATAAGTATACATATATCCATCCCCTCCCTCTTGAGCCTCCCTTCCAGGAGTTTTCTATTTTAGAAGGTTGTTGTTGTTGTTTAGTTGCTAAGTTGTGTCCAACTCTTTATGACCCTATGGATGTAATCTGCCCAGCTCTTCTGTCCATGGGATTTCCCAGGCAAAAATACTGGAGTGGGTTGTCATATCCTTCTCCAGGGGATCTTTCTGACCCAGGGATTGAATCCCTTTCTCCTGCATTGGCATGTGACAATTGGATTAAAGTTTTACTGAGCACAGCTTTGCCCACCAAGGCAAACCAGCTTTTCCCACAGCCAGTCCCTCCCACCAGGAAGTTTACACAAGTTTCTTAGATAGCCTCATCTGACGGAGGGCAGACAGAGAAGCGTGAAGAACTACAAACCCATAGCTGCCAGGATGAAGACAGAGTGAAAATAAATGAAGACAGCCTGAGACCTCTGGTTCAACATTAAACACACTAACATTCACATTATAGGGGACCCAGACGGAGAAGAGTTGGAGAAAAAACCTGAGAAAATCAGTAAAGAGATGGAATTTAGAAAGATGGTAATGAGGACCCTGTATGCAAGACAGCAAAAGAGATACAGATGTGTAGAGCGGACTTATGGACGCTGAGGGAGAAGGAGAGGGAGAGGGAGAGGGTNAAAAAAAAAAAAAAGACTACTCTGGAGGATATGAACAAATTCTTAGAAAGATAGTTTCCCAAGACTGAACCAGAAAGAAATAGAAAATATGAACAGACAAATCACAGGTACTGAAATTGAAACTATGATTAAAAAAAACCCAACAGATGTGGGAGGGGGGAGGGAGGCTCAAAAAGAAGGGGGCATATATATAACTATGACTGATTTATGTTGATATATGGCAGAGGTCAATGCAATATGGTAAAGCAATTATCCTCCAGTATTAAAAACAAAAACAAAAACAAAAAAAAACTCCCAACAAACAAAAGTCTAGGATCTAGTGGCTACATATAACTCATTTAGAGAAAAGTTAACACCTATCCTGAAACTGCTCCAAAAAAAAACAAAACAAAACAAAACAAAAAACTGCAGAGGAAGGAAAACTTCCAAACTCATTCCATGAGGCAACCATCACCCTGCTATCAAAATCAGACAAAGATACCACAAAAAGAAGAGAAAATTACAGGCCAACATCACTGATTAACATAGATAACAAAAATCCTCAATGAAATACTAGCAATCTGAACCCAAAAATACATTTAAAAGATCATACACCATGAACAAATGGGATTCATCCCAGGGATGTCAGATTTTTTCAACAGCCACAAGTCAAGCAATGTGATACATCACATCAACAAACTGAAGAATGAAAACCATATGATCATCTCAACAGATGTAGAAAAATCTTTTGACAAAATTCAGTACCCACTTATGATAAACACTCCAAAAATGGACATAGAGGTAACAAACCTCAATATAATAAAAGTCATACATGACAAACCTATAGCTATCACCATACTCAATGGTGAAAAGCTGAAAGCATTTTCTGTAGGATCAGAAAAAAGACAAGGATGTTTACTCTCACCACTTCAACATAGCTTTGGAATCATAGCCATGGCAATCAGAGAAGAAAAAGAAGTAGAGGGAATACAAACTGGAAAAGAAGTTCAACTGTCACTGTTTGCAGATACATAAAAGATCCTACAGACAGTGCCAGAAAATTACTAGAGCTCAATGGATTTGGTAAAGTTTCAGGTCACAAAATTTACACAAAGATATCTGTTGCATTCTATAAACTAACAATGAAAGATCAGACATAGAAATTCAAGAAACAGTTCCATTTACTACAACTTCATTTGTTACATCAAAAAGAATAAAATAGGAATAAAATTACCTAAGAAGACCTGCAATGCAGGAGACCTGGGTTCGATTCCTGGTTGGAGAAGATTCCTGGAGAAGGGAATAGCTGCCTACTCCAGTATTCTTGCCTGGAGAATCCCATGGACAGAGGAGTGTGGCAGGATATAGTCCATGGGGTTGCAAAGAGTTGGACACAATTGTGTAACTTTGGACACAACTGTGCAACTAACACACACATAACACACACAAGAAGACAAAAGACCTATACTCTGAAAACCATAAGACTCTGATGAAAGATATCAAAGAAGACATGGATAGAAAGATATACCATGTTTGTAGGTTGGGAGAATCAATATTGTCAAAATGACTATATTACTCAAAACAATCTACAGATTCAATGCAATCCCTATATAATTATCAATGACATTTTCCACAGAACTAGAACAACAATAAAAAATCTTAAAATTTGTAGCAGACACAAAAGAAAAATATAACTTGAAGAATCAAGCTCCCTGACTGCAGACAATACTACAAAGCTACAGTTACCAAACTGTTTTTCCAACGTTGTATAATATTGCCTCTTTAAAGCAGATTAATTGTCTGTAGGTGCATAGGTTTATTTCTGGCACAGAAACATAAATATAGATCAATGGAACAGGATAGAAAACCAGAAATAAACCTATGCACCTATGGACAATTAGTCTATGACAAAGGAGCCAAGATTAAAAATGTTGGAAAGTCTCTTCAACAAATGGTGCTGAGAAAACTGGACAACTACATTATTAAAAATGGAATTAGATCACTCTTTAACACCATACACAACATAGATTAAATACCTAAATGTGAGATTGGACACTATAAAACTTAGAGGAGAACACAAAACACTCTCTGACATAAATTGCAGCAGTATATTTTTCAACCTATCTCCCAGAATAATAGAAATATAACTTGGTATAGCCACTCTGGAAAACAGTGGAGGTTCCTTTAAAAATCTAAAAATAGAGCTTCCATATGACTTGGTAATACCCCACCTGGGCATATATCCCGAGAAAAGCACGATCCGAAAAGATACATACACTCCAATATTTATTGCAGCACTATTTACAATAGCCAAGACTTGGAAGAAACCTAATTGTCCATCGACAGAGGAATGGATAAAGAAGATATGGTACATATACACAATAGAATATTGCTCGGCCATTTAAAAAATGTAGTAATGCCATTTGCAGGAACATGGACAGACCTAGAGATTGTCATTCTGAGTAACATAAGTCAGACAGAAGGATAAATACATTAGATATCTCTTATATGGGGAATCTAAAATGAAATCATATAAAATAACTTACAAAACAGAAACAGACTCATAAATTTATAGAATGATCTTTCAGTTGCTGCTGGAAATGATGGGAGGAGAGGAAAATAGGGAGTCTGGGAAAGACATGTACACATTGCTATATTTAAAATGGATAACCAACAAGGACCTATTGTATAGCACTTGGAAGTCCTCTCAATGTTATGTGGCAGCCTGAGTGGGAGCAGAGTTTGGGGGAGAATGGACACATTTTATACATGTGGCTGCCTTCCTTGCTGCTCACTGGAAACTATTACATTGTAAATCAGCTATATCCCAATACAGAATAAAAAGCTTTAAAAAATACAGTTGCAAAGATGCATAAGTCCTTAATTTCTTAGTCTTTTCTATAATTAAGCATTATGTAATTACCTTTTGTATCAACCTGTATCACCACTTTTGAGCATGTAAGTAGCAGAAAGTAGTAACTGTCTCCCACTGTCGCGTCTCCCTTATTCCATAGTAATAAAATAAAAATTTTCACATTTCAGTATGGGAATTTTCTATTGATCTGTTCTTAAGCTCACTGATTTTTACCTTTGTTCTGTCTAGTCTACTGATGAACCCAAAGGAAATTTTCATTTTTATTACAGTTTTTGGTTTCTAGAACTTTCTTGTGATTTGTTTTCAGAGTTCCCATCTCTCTACTTATAATACCCATAAGTTGTTATATTTTATCTACTTTTTTTGAATTACATTTATTAGCATATTTATTTTAAATTTGTCTGAAAATTTCAAAACCTGTACAATAAGGATAGCATTGATGCTTGCTTCATCTCATTCTTCAATCATGTTTTTTTCTTTGCCTTTTAGCATGACTTTAATTTTTTGTTAAAAAGACATGTCTAGTCTACTGATGAACCCAAAGGAAATTTTCATTTTTATTACAGTTTTTGGTTTCTAGAACTTTCTTGTGATTTGTTTTCAGAGTTCCCATCTCTCTACTTATAATACCCATAAGTTGTTATACTTTATCTACTTTTTTTGAATTACATTTATTAGCATATTTATTTTAAATTTGTCTGAAAATTTCAAAACCTGTACAATAAGGATAGCATTGATGCTTGCTTCATCTCATTCTTCAATCATGTTTTTTTCTTTGCCTTTTAGCATGACTTTAATTTTTTGTTAAAAAGACAACTATGATGTATCGGGTAATAGGAAGTGAATCAATAGGTTTTAGTGTGAGGACTAGGAGTTAGTCTGTGTTGAAAGCTTGTCATAGCACACACACTGCGGCTGCCAGAGGCTTCACATTCCTCTGACGTCCTTGATTTTACATCTATTTTTGACTTTGGGCTTCCATGAGAATGCCTCCTCAGATCCTGCACCTTGTAGCTCTTTCAGCTATAGTCCACCTTCATTATACTAGAGCTCTGTTGTTAAGGTGTGGGAGAGGAATAGCATTCTATCATAGCATTAATAAATCTCATTCCCTTAATGATAATGTATTTCTGGGCTGTGACTTTTAAAATTTATTTTTAATTGGAGGATTATTGCTCCATAGGGGCTCCCCTGGTGGCTCAGACAGTAAAGCATCCGCCTGCAATGTGGGATACCTGGGTTCGATCTCTGGCTTGGAAAGATCCCCTGGAGAAGGAAATGGCAACCCACTCCAGTACTCTTGCCTGGAAAATCCCATGGATGGAGGAGCCTGATAGGCTATGGTCCATGGGGTCACAAAAGAGTTGGACATGACTGAGTGACTTCACTCATTGCTCCATAATACTGTGTTCGACTCTGTCATACATCAACTCTGTCATACATCAGCCACAGGTATACATATGTCTTTTCCCTCTTGAACCTCCCTTCCACCTTTCACTCCATTCTACTCCTCTAGGTTTTCACAGAGTACCTGATTTCAGCTCCCTGCATTATAAAGCAAATTTCCACTTACTACTTCACATATAGTAATGTATGCATTTCCACACCACTCTCTCAATTTGTCCTACACTCTCCTTACCCCACTGTGTCACAAGTCTATTCTCTATGTCTGTGTCTCTATTGCTGGCCTGCAAATAAGTTCATCAATACCATCTTTCTAGATTCCATATAAAGGTGTTAATACACAATATTTTCCTCTTTTCATTAGGACTGACTCAAATGTGTTCTTTTTTATGGCTGAGTAATAATCCATTGTGTATATGTACCACAATTCTTTATTCATTTTCTGTTGATGGACATCTAGGTTGTTTCCATGTCCTGGCTATTGTAAATACTGCTGCAATAAACATCGAGGGTATATGTGTCTGTATATGTTTCAATTATGGTTTCTAAGACTATCTGCCCAGTAGTGGGATTGTTGGGTCATATTTAACTGTAAATGAAGCAATTGACAAAGAATTAATCTCTAGACTATATAAATATCTCATTACAGCTCAACATCAGGAAAACAAAGAGCCAAATCAAAAAATGAGTAGAAGATCTAAGCAGACATTTCTGTAAAGACATACAGATGGCTAATAAACACATGAAAAGATGCTCAACATTGCTCATTACTAGAGAACTGTAAGTCAAAACTACACTAAAGTATCATCTCACATTGGTTAGAATGGCTAGCATCAAAAAATCTACCAACAGTTAACAGGGGATGTGGGGGAAAGGGAATGCTCTTGCACTGTTGGTGGGAATGTAAATTGATAGAGCCACCATGGAGGACAGTATGGAGATTCCTTAAAAAAAAACTGGGTTGTGATTTTCACAAGCATTTCTTGGTCCTGCTTCTCTTAGATGAGACAGGAAGGATAGAGGAGCTGAAGTGAGAGAAATGCCCCTCTCCTCCAGGTGGCACCAGACTGGTAGAGCAGGTTATTGTGATGGGTAACTGGGTGAGGCTATTTCGCAGTGGTTCTTTTTCTTCTACTGCTGCTAAAGTAACCAAAGGATCTTTCTTTGTTGTTCACTATAAGAACATGGTGAGGTGCCTGAGAGTAAAACCCACAAAACGTGGAGCCTCTCAAGACTATGGTCCTTGACGATTTTTACACATAAGCTAGTCCAGATGTTTTTAACTCTCTGGATTTGCTTGTCTTTCCAGATTTCAGGGATTCAGTTTGTCCTGCAACCTCACTTTTCTGATGGTTTTTAAAAAAGTCATTTTCAGTTTGTTCAGATTTTTTTATGTGAGAACATGAATGATGAGTTGTAATGCCTTCACATACTGGCACTGGAACCAGAAGTCAAAAACCAGTGTTGTAATCCAACAGTTATATTCAGTCCAGGGAAAGTTACATGGTGAGTTTCACTAAAAGAACACTGGTTTAGGAAACAAAACCACATAACCACGAATCTTTTTTCCCTGATTTAAAACTCTATGACTGTCTCCAAATTATAAGCTTTACAAATTTTCTTCAACAGGAAAATAAATATAAAATTCTGATAGAATTATCTGGCAGTTTGAATCCTGGTACAGTGAAACAGTGGGCAGTGGGATCTAGCTAAGTGTCTGACTAGCTCTTTCTCTGCCTTGCTGGTTAGAGCTTCAGCATAATTTTGAAATGGCAGATGACAAGTCTGGGGAAAATGTAGGGAAGACCAAGAGAAATGTGGCTTCCTACTCACAGGGAGCCAGCTTTCAGTTCTCAGTTGGCCATATTCATGGCACCTAAAATCTAGGATGACCAACCACAGATGTGTGGGCACAACTGCAACTGTGTACAGCACAGACATACTGGTTACATCATGGCTAAAGGACTTAAACCAGAAAGAAACACATTGAATGACTTTAAAAAAGAAAATGTAATGTTCCTGGTCAATTCTAACTTTCTATTTGCAAAGATAAAGGATTAGACTTTCTCATTATGCTATAATTGCTATCATTCCACCACACACCCACAGGTGTGTGGGAGAAAAGGACAATAGAAGACAGTCTAAACAATGCCTGGATTCCCTATTATCTCAGGATTCTAATATTTTAACAGTTGCCTAATTTTGGTGATTCCAGGGAACTGAATCTCCATGAAAAGCACAATTCTGTCCTTTTGTAATTTTACTTGAGCAAAAACTCAAGTTAAATTTTACTTGAGCAAACTCCAAATTCTATTTTGAGCAAGTATAATTAGCTTTCCAACCAGCCTAATTTTTGCATTCTAGTCTCAACAAATATTTAAGTGTTACTGTGGCTTAAAAGAAGCTATTGATTCTGAAGTAGTGTGTTTTGATCAAGTTGACTATTTTAAAAAATCTGTTTGTATTTTAATTGTGATGCAGAACTTAGAGTAACAAACATTTGGTTTTGTACAGACATTACTTCTATTCTGATACCCAAGCTCAATAAAAGTTAAACCCCCAGACCTCCCCATATATATATCAGGGTTTTTATACAGGTGATGGAAGGAAAGTAAAATGGAAGTACGTTTAAATTACACTTTAAATTTTAGCAATACTTGTGAAATATATTCTTAGAAAAAGGTAATACTCTCAGGGAAAGATTTATAACATTTTAATAAATGTTTTAAAATTGCATTAAAGGAACTAAAATATTCCCAAAGTAAACAGAACATTGTAGGTTCTGTTGAACAATGTATTTGTCATAATGTCTAAGCAACAGGTCACGGATCACAGGCAGTATTTCACATTTAAACATGGATCATTGCAAATATTATAACAGTGTCATAGGACATAATTAATACTAAAATAGAAAGGGGAAGCCATACTGCTGCAAAAGTAGATCTGTAAATCTTGATCTCAGAAGTTACTCACTGAATCACTCTCCAATATTGCTCCTGTGGAGTGAGTTATTAAAGTTGATTACAATTATTTACCTAGTTAAAAAAAAATAGCAGAAATCTTTTGATTTTGTTATCCTCTTTTGCTTTTATTTTTTTCTGACACAGAGAGTGATGGAACTGTAGTTAAATTGCAAATGCTTGGGGAATATTTTGTATCTATGAATTGTTTTATCAGCTATATGAGATCTTATTTAATTCTAACAACTGTAAAATGAAATGTGATCATAATTATAAAAATTAGCAGTACTCCTAAAAATGATAATTACCCTTTACTGGCTACATAATATGTAAAATGGAATCCAAATTTATGATTTTAACAATATAGCAGAAAAGATGAATATCCAAAATGAAGATGTAATATAAAGATTGAGTTTAACTAGGCCAAGCATAGATCATCTGAATATTTCTAAACCAAGAGTCAGCAAACTTAATCTCTAACACGTGTGTGGGGTCAGTTGCTCAGTTGTGTCTGACTCCTTGTGACCACATGGATTGTAGCCCGCCAGGCTCCTCTGTCCATGGGATTTCCAAGGCAGCAATACTGGAGTGATTGCCACTTCCTTCTCCAGGGGATCTTCCTGACCCAAGGATTGAACCTGCATCTCTTACCTCTCTGGCATTGGCAGGCAGGTTCTTTAGTACTGTGACACCTGGGAAGCCTTATTTGCTAACATGCAGAATAATAAATGTTTTAGGCTCTGTGATTCATTGGGTTTTGGTTGCAACTCCTGAATTCCAATGTTTAGGGTGAAGATAGATAAAGACAAGTATAATCAAGTATGGCTGTGTTTCAGTAAAATTTTACTTATGGCTATGAAAATTAGAATTTCATGTAATTTTCACTTGGCCAAAACATACTATTTTTCTTTTGAACAGTTTCAACCACTAAACTTTTAGCTCCCATGTGATTAATACAAGGGCCTTAGTTTGCCAACCCCTGTTTAGATTTTTAATAATCCCTCCAGTGTTTTGTCAGTAAATTACTTAAGTCCTTCATTGTATAACATATTGTATTACACATTAGATTTTGAAAAATCTAGAGATACGAGGCATCTGAACATATAATCCTCATGTATTTCTTCACTCACAGTGTAAGGACATAGTCATGTTTTCAGAAATTATTTGTGAAGCATTAATATAGGTCAGAAAAACATCTATTTCTGCTTTATTGAGTATGCCAAAGCCTTTGACGGTGTGGATCACAATAAACTGTGGAACATTCTGAAAGAGATGGGAATACCAGACCACCTGACCTGCCTCTTGAGAAACCTATATGCAGGTCAGGAAGCAACAGTTAGAACTGGACATGGAACAACAGACTGGTTCCAAATAGGAAAAGGAGTACGTCAAGGCTGTATATTGTCTCCCTGCTTATTTAACTTATATGCAGAGTACATCATGAGAAACGCTGGAATGGAAGAAACACAAGCTGGAATCAAGATTGCCGGGAGAAATATCAATAACCTCAGATATGCAGATGACACCACCCTTATGGCAGAAAGTGAAGAGGAACTAAAAAGCCTCTTGATGAAAGTGAAAGAACTAAAAGAGAAGAGGAACTAAAAAGCCTCTTGATGAAAGTGAAAGAACTAAAAGTGAAGAGGAACTAAAAAGCCTCTTGATGAATGTTGGGCTTAAAGCCCAACATTCAGAAAACTAAGATCATGGCATCTGGTCCCAACACTTCATGGGAAATAGATGGGGAAACAGTGGAAACGGTGTCAGACTTTATTTTTGGGGGGCTCCAAAATCACTGCAAATGGTGATTGCAGCTATGAACTTTAAAAGACACTTACTCCTTGGAAGGAAATTTATGATCAACCTAGACAGCATATTCAAAAGCAGAGACATTACTTTGCCAACAAAGGTCCATCTAGTCAAGGCTATGGTTTTTTCAGTGGTCATGTATGGATATGAGAGTTGGACTGTGATGAAAGCTGAGTGCCGAAGAATTGATGCTTTTGAACTGTGGTGTTGGAATAGACTCTTGAGAGTCCCTTGGACTGCAAGGAGATCCAATCAGTCCATTCTAAAGCACATCAGTCCTGGGTGTTCTTTGAAAGGACTGATGCTAAAGCTGAAACTCCAGTACTTTGGCCACCTCATGCGAAGAGTTGACTCGCTGAAAAAGACCCTGATGCTGGGAGGGATTGGGGACAGGAGGAGAAGGGGATGACAGAGGATGAGATGGTTGGATGGAATCACGAACTCAGTGGACATGAGTTTGGGTGAACTTCGGGAGTTGGTGATGGATAGGGAGGCCTGGCATGCTGCAATTCATGGGGTCCCAAAGAGTCAGACATAACTGAGTGACTGAACTGAACTGAACTGAACTTAATATAGTTTAGGCACCATTCTGATACCAGAGCTGTGAACAAAACAAGTGAGTTGTTGCTCATAGGGGAGGTTAAATTATAGAGATGAGTGACAGACTACTAGAAAACAGATATATAATAGGATACCAGGTAATAACTGTGAAGAGTTATAATCCAAAATCAACATCAAAGTGGAAATAGTTAATGAGTAGTTTGTTAATCAAATGGGATTATTAAGGAAGGCCCTAAGAAGGTAAACTTGATTTTAAAAAAAAGAAGGAAAAGAAGAAGGAAAGAATAAGTCATGGGATGTATGCATAAAAGCATTGAAGAAGATGCTCGTTCCTTGTTTTTGAAGAAAAGTCAAGAGAGGCCATGTAGTTGGAAAATAACAAACGAGGTATAAACTGATAGGAGAAAAGGGAAGAGAATTATCAGAGGCGTGGTTCAGTTCAGTCGCTCAGTCATGTCCGACTCTTTGTGACCCATGGACTGCAGCACTCCAGACATCCCTGTCCATTGCCAACTCCCAGAGCTTACTCAAACTCATGTCCATTGAATCTATCATGCCATCCAACCATCTTGTCCTCTCTCATCCTCTTCTTCTGCTTTCAATCTTTCCCAGCATCAGGGTCCTTTCAAATGAGTCAGTTCTTTGCATCAGGTGGTAAAAGTATTGGAGTTTCAGCATCAGTCCTTTAATGAATATTCAGGACAGATTTCCCTTCAGGACTGGTTGTATCTCCTTGCAGTTCAAGGGACTCTCAAGAGCCTTCTCCAACACCACAGTTCAAAAGCATCAGTTCCTCAACACCTCGCATTCTTTATAGTCCAACTCTCACATCCATACATGACTACTGGAAAAACCATAGCTTTGACTAGATGGTCATTTTTGGCAAAGTAATGTCTCTGTTTTTATCAGAGGCTAGACTATGCAAAAATATTTTTGGCCATAATGAGAATTTCAGATTGCACTCTCAGTTATGAAACTGTTGGACATTTTTTAGCAAAAGAATCATATTTCTATTTAAAAGGATGATTCTGGTTGTTCTCTGAAGAGTGGTAAAAAAACAATCCAATAGAGGCTAATCCAAGCAAGAGATGAGAGTGGTTCGCACTAAGGAGTTAGGATTAGTAGTGGGAATAGTGAGCAGTCATAGGAATAAAAATATTTCTTATTTCCCCAAATTATTAGTTTTAAAATCTTAAATGAGGATATAAATTATTAACTATGAGTATCCTGTACATTGTTTTTAGATTCTCAGAAGAAAAATATAGAAAAGATAGAAAAAGCTAGACCTGTATACATATACTAATCTATAATTTAGTATAATTACTTCCACAGATCTTATTTCAAGCCACTAACATGAAGGCACTTAAATCAGTGTTGTGAAGACTTGGTCACAGTCAGCCTCTCATACTGGTGTGAACATCTCCTGTACATCACTGATTCCTTCCAACAACATATATTGAGATGCTCTCAGAGTTTATCTGAACAGTACAGTTATTGAATATTTGAATGAATGTGTTTTAACCTCCAAGGTAAATATGCACATCCACATGGAATTTGGGAAAATATAAAGAGGAATTTTCAATATAAAGAAAGAAAAAAAAAGTAACTGTATATGGGCCTTGGATAAAACACCAACATCATAAATGAATATGTTGCTTAATTTCTGACCAGAGTCCCTAGATGTTTTGGCCTCTTTAAGTTACATTCTGCCTGGAAGCTTGATCTCATTTCAAGCCATACATCAGGCAGACATATAAATGGAAACTGGCATATATACTGTCTTGATGTAAAACAGAGGATAATATAATATGAACAAAAATGCAGGCAGCTCGAACCACTTAAAACCCCTAAAAGTATATTGTAAGTGCTAGAATTTATATTTCTTAGTTCATGCTCTGTGTGAGATGAATCAGTTCAGTTCAGTTCAGTTCAGTTCATTCGCTCAGTTGTGTCCGACTCTTTGTGACCCCATGAATCGCAGAACGCCAGGCCTCCCTGTTCATCGCCAACTCCCGGAGTTCACTCAGACTCATGTCCATCGAGTCTGTGATGCCATCCAGCCATCTCATCCTCGGTTGTCCCCTTCTCTTCCTGCCCCCAATCCCTCCCAGCATCAGAGTCTTTTCCAATGAGTCAACTCTTCACATGAGGTGGCCAAAGTACTGGAGTTTCAGCTTTAGCATCGTTCCTTCCAAAGAAATCTCAGGGTTGATCTTCAGAATGGACTGGTTGGATCTCCTTGCAGTCCAAGGGACTCTCAAGAGTCTTCTCCAACACCACAGTTCTTTAGCGCTCAGCCTTCTTCACAGTCCAACTCTCACATCCATACATGACCACAGGAAAAACCATAGCCTTGACTAGATGGACCTTAGTCGGCAAAGTAATGTCTCTGCTTTTGAATATGCTATCTAGGTTGGTCATAACTTTTNAAGGGACTCTCAAGAGTCTTCTCCAACACCACAGTTCTTTAGCGCTCAGCCTTCTTCACAGTCCAACTCTCACATCCATACATGACCACAGGAAAAACCATAGCCTTGACTAGATGGACCTTAGTTGGCAAAGTAATGTCTCTGCTTTTGAATATACTATCTAGGTTGGTCATAACTTTTATTCCAAGGAATAAGTGTCTTTTAATTTCATGGCTGCAGTCACCATCTGCAGTGATTTTGGAGCCCCCCAAAATAAAGTCTGACACTGTTTCCACTGTTTCCTCATCTATTTCCCATCTCTATTTTAATTACCATCAATTTTGATAACGCAAAATTCAAACTCAGTTCAATCTACAAAGGGCTATTGCAGTTTTTGCCTTAAAATATATTTATCTTTAAATAGTAAAAACAATTATACAGTTTTTGCCTTAAATATATAGCTCTTATCTTTGAATATTAAAAATAATTATATATCAAGTCTACCTAAAATTTCCCTTACAAATGGAAGAAATTATACATTGTTTACAAATAAAGAGAAACTAAAATGCTTATAATTAAACATGTAAATATATCAAAGAGTGAAAAGCAGTGTTTTTCATAAGGTGATGCAAATGTAAAAAAGTTAATAACAAGGTCACATTGTTGAGCAATTTATGCTTTTGAAAAGAAATTTTCCAGCAGTCATAAAATCCAATGTTTACTCAAATTTAATTGCTCTTTATAAGAATACTTTTGTATTTCTAAGAAAGATTTTCCAGAGACATACAAACTAATATCTGCAAATCAGTGCTACATGGGTTCCTGATCTCTGTCACAAGATTATAAAAGCTTGGTTTCATGACCAATAAGGGATTATGCACAGGATGAATTTAATCTGAGAACTACAAGAGAGAACACAATCTTGTTTTGAGTGTATGTTTACCTCTAATAATTTGAAATTTCCACAAAGAGCTGTATTTCTTTAGTATATTTTCAAATGCTAGGAGAACTCCAAAGTGAGTGTACTGGGGACTTTTAGAAAAAAGAAAATGAGGAAGAGGAAACCTGAAACACATACAACAAAGGGAATTGTGAATGAAAAACAGAGTGTGACCTTGTGCCTTGGCTCTAATGCCCCCAAGGCTGCACTTTGAACAGAACTCAAGGCTCAGGGCTACTGGTAGTACTCCATTTAAAGGAGAACAAGTCTAAATCCCAGGCACATAAAGCTTCTTCTAGAAGTGAATTTTCTAGTCGCTAAGTAGGCAACCTCTCAGACCCGTTAAAGTAGGTTGTTTTCTTCAATATACAGCACATATTGGAAATGTGAGATGTGAGGAAGGCAAAGTTATGGTTTGTTTACTAATGTGAAAAAAAGCGTAATTCACAACAAAATTGATCCTTCTTATTTATTACTGTTCTCTCCTGGACCATGTTTCAAATGCAGAAGCCTACCACATTATTACTAAAATCTCCTTCTCTAATATTTCTCTTCCTCTGTTGCAGAGTTCCCTGTGTTTCCTGTCTTCTCTCAAATAGTTATGCAAATATACCCTTCTTTTGGCTCCTGCTCTTTGTCTAAGCCCTAAACTTTTAGAGAATTCTATATTTTCAAAAAATCAAAAAAATAAGATTAAGCAATTAATTTGTTTAATAACTATAAGCCAGATTTATGTCTGTGATTTTAAATAATTCAAAAAAAAAAAAAA
>SJYX01008923.1:110450-144322 GCA_006410675.1 Oreotragus oreotragus
GTTTCAGCTTCAGCATCGTTTCCTCCAAAGAAATCCCAGGGCTGATCTCCTTTAGAATAGACTGGTTGCATCTTCTTGCAGTCCAAGGGACTCTCGAGAGTCTTCTCCAACACCACAGTTCAAATGCATCAATTCTTCGGTGCTCAGCCTTCTTCACAGTCCAACTCTCACATCCATAAATGACCACTGGAAAAAACATAGCCTTGACTAGATGGACCTTTGTTGGCAAAGTTATTCTGCTTTTGAGTATGCTATCTAGGTTGGTCATAACTTTTCTCCAAGGAGTAAGCGTCTTTTAATTTCATGGCTGCAGTCACCATCTGCAGTGACTTTGGAGCCCCCAAAAATAAAGTCTGACACTGTTTCTACTGTTTCCCCATCTATTTCCCATAAAGTGATCGGACCAGATGCCATGATCTTCGTTTTCTGAATGTTGATAGAAAAGCATTAAATATATACTGGGAGGAATTTGGGGCATACATCAAGAGTGAACCTGCAACACATGTCAGTGAACTTTCCTGGAAATGAGTCTTTCAGGTCTAGTTAAGCCTTCAGGTGAATGTAGTCCCAGGTAAGATCTTGACTACAAACCTGTACAAATCTGTACTAGAAACACTGCTGCTGCTGCTAAGTCACTTCAGTTGTGTCCGACTCTGTGTGACCCCATAGACGGCAGCCCACCAGGCTCCCCCATCCCTGGGATTCTCCAGGCAAGAATACTGGAGTGGGTTGCCATTTCCTTCTCCAATGCATGAAAGAGAAAAGTGAAAGTGCAGTCGCTCAGTCTGTCTGACTGTTAGCGACCCCATGGACTGCAGCCCACCAGGCTACTCCGTCCATTGGATTTCCCAGGCAAGAGTACTGGGGTAGGGTGCCATTGCCTTCCCCTAGGCTGACCCATTCTTGTATGAGACAATGATTGTTGCTTTAAGCTTCTAAGCTTTGTGGTAACTTCTTTTGCATAAATAAATAATGAAAATGTCAGGTTTTATGGGGGGAAGTTTGGCTTTGGACAAAGTAGCAGATATCTGTCGTCCTATGTGAATAATTTCCCAAAGGAATAAATATAGGTAGATAGACCAAAGTACAAGAACAGCGTTATGATGCACTCTGACAATATAGATTATATATGTTATAGGTTACAACAATATAGGTTATTTTTACTCCTATAAAATACAAACTCTGATACATTTGCCTATTCTGTACTTTTTTTTTCCTTTTACTACTGCATAAAATATACATGTATGTGTATTGGTAAAAATTTTCTAGAAAAAAACAAAACAACTCACAGAGCATCTGTGTGTGTTTTTAAAATAAATAAATGTGGATGATTCCTTTTGAGTACAATTCACATTCAAAATCTCCCATTGGAAATGACTAGAAAATCTGGACTGAATAGGAAAAAAAAAAATCTATTTGAAGGCGTAGGAGAGTTAATGAGAAAACATTATTGAGTCAAGGTTTGGAGAAGAAAGAAACCCAGAATTGTGAGCCTATATACTGGGATCACTTATTTTATAGATATCTGACTGGGATTTTCTTTCTGACTTTTCTTTCTTCCACTCTGACAATTGAAGATCCCAGTAACCACAATCATCAGCACATTTGTTCATTTGATTAATTCCATATTTCATTTCAGAATTGCTTCTCCACTTAACACTACCATAAGCATATCTACTAAAAAGATGTTGGGATTTCTTGACATTTTGATCTTTAATCCCCACAGCCTACCAACACCAGACAACATATTCAATCACATAGTATATATGTGCTTCTAAGTTATCTAAGTTTTGTCTTATCTGCTTGTTTTCTTTCTTTCCTTTCTCCCTCTCTGTCATTCCCTTCCTTCCTCCCTGTCTCTCTTCCTTTTTCTCTTTCAATGTGGTTGCTGCTGCTGCTAAGTCACTTCAGTCAGGTCCGACTCTGTGCGACCCCATAGACGGCAGCCCATTAGGCTCCCCAGTCCCTGGGATTCTCCAGGCAAGAACATTGGAGTGGGTTGCATAAAAGTGGTTAGGGTATTCATTTGAAGTATACCTTTTATGTTCATTTCTTCCAGTTTGCTTTTGAGGTTTTTTCCCCTCTTTCCTCAATCTTACTGATTTATTTTATGGGCACAATATTAACATGATTTTAAAAGTGAAAGTTGTGTAAAAAGCTATACTTTGAAAAATAGCTCATCACTCACTTTTGCGTCCATTTACCCAATACCTAGGGGCTTCCCAGTTGTCTCTGTGGTAAAGAATCTGCCTGTCTATGTAGGAAATATGGTTCAGGAAGGGCCCCTGGAGAAGGAAACACCAGCTCACTCCAGTATTCTTGCCTGGGAAACTCCATGAACAGAAGAGCCCCGGAGGCTACAGTTCCATGGGGTTACAAAGAGCCGGACAAGGCTTAGAGACCGAGCACAAGGAACATGGTCCCATACCTACCCCATTCCTTGTATGTACTGTGATTTGCTTGATAACCAGTTATATGTCCATTTCTTATTTTCACTTACTTATAGAAAAGATACCATGTGTATTCTTTTCCACTTTTTAATTTTTATTTGTTCACTAAATTACATCACTTGAAAATCCCTCTAAGCCTGCTTCACATAACTTCTCATTATAATTTTTGTAAAATTGTATTCAAATGCATTTCAATCACTAAAATGTATCTCTCTTATATCACTTCTGTTGGATATCCAATAGTCACTTCAAACTTTTAAACTTAATGTCTGCATTTGAGATGATGTTTTTGGTCCACAAAATTCCCAAGGACAAATTCAATTTTTGTATGTAATCTTTGTAAACATATAGACCATTGGATAATTACTATTTCTTTCCTGCCATTCTGCATTTACTAAATTTTATTCTTTGTAATATATTTTTATTCTTGGAATATGTTATTCATCCTATCACTACTATCCCAGTCCAACACTGCCATCTTGTATTATCTTCCTTGATAGCTCATTGTTTTGGGGAATTCTCCCTCCATTTTAGTTAATTTACATTTGCTTCTTTGTAATATTTTTATTCTTAGAATACGTTATTCATCCTATCGCTACTATCCCAGTCCTCAACACGTCCATCTTGTATTATCTTCCTTGATAGCTCATTGTTTTGGGGATTCCCCCTCCATTTTAGTGTAATTTACATTTGCTTGTCAAACGATGATTTTTAGAACATGCTTTCTTAAATTCATTGCATTTACAACCTATAATATCTCTTCACTATTTATTTCAGCATGTTAAAATATCACTCCCTGGATGCTAATGATCTTTCTTCTGGGGTTTTTCCTTAATTATGTCAATTATTGTCTATAATTTCTCACATCTTGATCACATACTNGGATTCCCCCTCCATTTTAGTGTAATTTACATTTGCTTGTCAAACGATGATTTTTAGAACATGCTTTCTTAAATTCATTGCATTTACAACCTATAATATCTCTTCACTATTTATTTCAGCATGTTAAAATATCACTCCCTGGATGCTAATGATCTTTCTTCTGGGGTTTTTCCTTAATTATGTCAATTATTGTCTATAATTTCTCACATCCTGATCACATACTATATGTTCACTTTGGCCTAATTTTGATTAAACTATTCCTATAAACTAAAATGCTTTCATCTGATAATCTACATGGATCATATTTCATGATTCTCCTGTAACTGGTCTTGACCACATGCCTTTGAAGTTCAGTTACATTCCTCAATCATTAAGGTATCATGTAACTGCATAAAAATATTGTTCATCTCTATAAATTTATGAAATAGATTATGTGAAATATTGCTTTTCAAATACTTCACAAAAAAGCTGTTATTAACACATAATTTCCTGAATAATTAAAAAATATATTTCAGAAGTATTTGAGTTATATTTCATTGTAAAAAAATAAAATTATATATTTTCTTTATGTTATTTTTATTAATATAGATGTTAAAGTCATTTTGCCTATTTCCAAGCAACTGTGGACTTTGAGATTCTATTTTGAAAGTTGTACTGTTAATAATTACTGTTATTAATATGAATACAATTATCTTACAAGACTGATGGATTCTTTTTCATCTTTATTTAGTGAAGTGTATGCTATATATTATGACTGAGAAATAAACAAAGATCAACTTCACTGGAAATAGGACACAAAAGACCTGTATGAAGAAAACCATAAGACACTGATGAGAGAAATCAAAGATGACACAAACAGGTGGAGATATAGACCATGTTCTTGGATTGAAAGAATCAATACTGTAAAAATGACTCTATTGCCCAAGGCAATCTACATATTCATTGCAATCCTATCAAATTACCAATGATATTTTTTCACAGAACTGAAAAACAATTTACAATTTGTATGGAAACACCAAAGATCTCATATAGCCAAAGCAATCTTGAGAATGAAAACAGAGCTAGAGAAATCAGGCTCCCTGACTTGGACCATGCTACAAATCTGGGAAAACTAGACAGCTATATGTAAAAGAATAAAATTAGGACACTCCCTAACTTCGTACACAAAATTAAACTCAAAACAGATTAAAGACCTAAATGTAAAACGAGACACTATAAAACCCTTAGAGGGAAACATAAGCAGAACATTCTGTGACATAAATTGCATCAATATCATTTTGATCCACCTTTTATAGTAATGAAAATAAAAAATAAGCAAATGGGAACAAATTAAACTTAAGACCTTTTACACAGCAAAGGAAACCATATATAAGGCGAAAAGACACCCTCAGAATGGGAGAAAATACTTGCAAGTGAAGAAACTGACAAAGGGTTAATCTCCAAAATACACAAGCAGCTCATAAAGCTCTCTCTTAAAAAAAAAAAAATCCAATCAAAAATGGGTGGAAGACCTAAACAGGTATTTTCCCAAAGAAGACATATAGATGGTCAAGAAACACATAAAAAGATGCTCAACATCACTCATCACTAGAGAAATGTAAATCAAAACTACAATGAAGTATCATCTCATAATGTTCAGAATGGTCATCACCAAAAAATCTACAAACAATAAATACTGGAAAGGGTGTGGAGAAAAAGGAATCATCTTGCACTGCTTGTGGGAATGTAAACTGATACAATCACTATGGAGGACAGAATGGGGTTCCTTAAAAACTAGTAATAAAACCATATGACCCAGCAATCCCATTACTGGGCACATACCCTGAAAAAACTGTAATTCAGAAAGACACATGTACCCCAATGTTGACTGCTATCTACAATAGCCAGGACATGGAAGTCACCTAAATGTCCATCAACATATGAATGGATAAAGATGTGGTACATATATATAATGGAATATTGCCACTACAAAAAAGGAATGAAATTGGGTCATTTGTAGTAATGTGGATGAATCTAGAGTCTGTCACGCACAGTGAAATAAGTCACAAAGAGAAAAATATCATTTAGTAATGCACATAAATGGAATCTAGAAAAAATGGTCCTGAAGAAGGGAATGGCAACCCACTCCAGTATTTTTGCCCCCTCCCAAAAAAAAAGGGGGCTCAGGAGAAGGAAATGGCAACCTACTCCAGTACTCTTGCCTGGAAAATCCCATGGATGGAGGAGCCTGGGAGGCTGCAGTCCATGGGGTCATAAAGAGTCAGACACGACTGAGTGACCTCACTTCACTTCAACCTATTTTCAGGGCAGAAATAGAAATGCAGATGTAGAGACAGATTTGTGAATGTGTTGCGGGGAGGTTGTGGAGGAGAGAGCAAGATGAATTGAGAAGCATTGACATATATACACAACAATGTGTGTAAAATTGATACTATCATGTGTAAAATTACTTTTGTACCAGCCTAATAGCTAGTGGGAAACTGCTGTATAGCACAGGGATCTCAGCTCAGTGCTCTGCAATGACTGAGGAAGGGGTAGTCGAGAGGGTCAAGGGGGTAGAGTATATGTATACATATAGCTGATTCATGTTGTAGGGTAGAAACCAATTGTTGCAAAGAAATTATATTCCAACAAAAAAACACAAAGATCTTTTAAAATTAATCATAAAAATAGCTGTAAAATGAACCATTCTATTTCAGTTTTAAAAATAGCTGATAACCCTGCTATGCCTGTTTTAAAGCATTCACCTATTTCAGCTTGGTGTTTTCATTATGCTCAGGAACTACTCTTCTCAAGATTGCTTTTTTTTCCCCCAATGGTCAACTGGTTTTAATAGGAATTTGTACAAGTTAATCTTTTTTTTTTAACCATTTATCATTTATTATTATTATTATTTTTACTTTACAATATTATATTGGTTTTGCCATACATCAAAATGAATCCACCAGATTGCTTTCAAAGTGTTTGTGTTAACTACTGAACTAACAGGGACTCATACCTTCATCATTATTTAATTTTTTGGTTGTATAGCTTTTTATTTGCTCAATAAATAAATACCAATGAATTTTCTGTTTGAGTTAAATTTTTCTAGCTATACTTATTGTTATCACTATGCAATAATGTTATTATGAAAAATATCAGTTTCTGGTTAAAAGAAAAATATTTAAATGCCATTTATTCTATTGTATAGTGAATTTTTAATATCTTTGCTTTTCCCCACTAGTATCAACAATAGATGGGTTTACTGACAAGTGTATGCAACCTTTGCTGCATCTGAATAATCTAAGGATATATAAAATAAATGCCAAAGGAGATTGATCAAGATGAGAAGTAATATTGGAGTTCAGTGTGACTAGAGGTCAACAGTAAAGAACTGTGGCGGACAGGACAAACTTAAGCTCAATTTTGAAGGAAGGATAATATTTAAGTAATTGGAAAAGGATGAGTATGACATTTCCTGTGAGCTAAATGACAGAGTAGGTAACTTTGGGAAGACAATAGGATAAAAGTTTAGGGAATCTGAGGAACAGATTTTAATTCATGAATGCCAAGTGCAGGAGTCCAGACTCCTGATGCAAGACTTCAAATCTGATCTTTCAGATGCTTACTAGTAATTTCAAATAATTAATATGTTGATATGATTTATGATGAATTTTAGTGGTAATAAACCAGTTAAGAATCAGGTGTGAAATGTGGAATGCCTGAAGAAGGGTATATGCTAAATTCTCATTATAATTGTACATTCAGACCGCATCTTTAGCTTCTGGATTTACAATAAAAGTACAATCTTGCTGCATTTGTAAAAGAGTATTAATCAAAACTTCTTTTCCTTTCAATGCAGTTATCTGTAACAGATGAACACCAAGACCTTAGTTCTATTACTTTAAAAAGGTCTTGACCACCTGATAAAATCCATTACAGAAAATTCCACTTGTAATGGATACCATGTTGCCTCTTCAAGACAGATAAAGTGCAATAAATCTAAAATTCTCACCATAGTAATTATAACTCCAAAGAAATTCTCAGATTGAATAAAGTGACAAAGTAACTTCTTATTTCTGGACTCTGAACAAAGGAGAAAAAAGTTAATTGACTAAAATGATAGAGTTTACCTTTGGAAGGAAAGCACATTAACCTATAAAGTCGGTCTATCCCATTGAAAATAAATGATTTTACTTCTGTATTTGTACTGTAGAAATCTCTTGTGGAAAGAAACATCATTAAACCATAAATTGTGAGGTTTGACAAAATTCATCAGTAATGGTTAAATAAATTCACTTTCATGGCATCCACCCAAATATTGCAGGCACACAAACATGTGTTTCTGGCTTAAAACTGTTAGAAATATCATTAGAAGCATATTACATATATTTTAATAATTCACTCTCATCAGAGCAGCACAATGAATGCTAAGCAATAAGGGGGAAGGGTTGAGAAAATGAGTCAATAATTGTTACTGTAGTTGGTACAAGTCCCCTGTTCAAAACCCACCAATCCCTCCCTTGAACAGGAACTAACATGCATTTTTAAGTCGCAGGGTCTGGACACAAAGAAAGGAAGCTATTGGAAGGGAAAAACCCCAAACCAGATAGAATCAGCTGAAATCAAGACGGCAACAAATCTGACCTCGAATAGACCCCAGTCTTATTCTACACTGATTTTCCTACCTTAAGTACTACAGAATACACATATGCATGGCCATGACTGGAAGTCACAGAACAAAAAAGGATAGAAATGGGGCACCCTATTTCCAGGAAAGCTGTGCCTCTTTCCCAAAAAAGTAATGCACATGCCTCCTCATCATTGGAGAAGGAAATCACAACCCACTCCAGTATTCTTGCCTGGAGAATCCCATGCACAGAGGAGCTGGCAGGCTACAGTCCATGGGGCTGCAAAGAGTAGGATACAAGTTAGTGGCTAAACCACCACCGCCCTATCATTAGTCTCATTCTGCTCCCCGTTGTCCCTGCTTCTTAAAAGCAAATCCCTCTCACCATGAAGGCAAAAAGTTGCTTTGTGGACTTATTTCCTGTTTTTCTATCCTCTGGCCATTGAATAAAGCTTGTGGGTCTTCAGTCTCAGCTTCAGTTTCATTTTTGGCTATGTGAACTCAAACAGAAAAAAATACCTTCCTCATAGAGGCAGGGGAACTCGACTGAGATAGGGGTCCATACAACCTAATTAGCTAACATGATGTTTGCAACATATTAACGACTATGGAAATACATTATAGTTGTTTCTGACTACATATTTGAGCATATTTGTTTTATTACGGAGTGGTTTTGCTTAAAATTGTATTTCAATCTATTCAGTGCATATTGGTAAGTGAAAGGATCATTCCATTATAAACCCCAGCAGTTTTAATTAAAAAAAAAAAAAATACACTACCAAGCTTTTCCTAATCAATATATAGCCCACATTCCAAGACTTGTTAACATAAGGTTTAATGTAAATATTGCATTTAAATTATATGAAACTTCTCAAAGAAGCATATGGTGAAAAAAAATTGCGTACTAAACACATCGGGCCAGTTCATTATTAGTCACTCCTAGCCCCTAGCAAGCACCCAGTACCTGGTAAAGTGTTAAAGGTACATAAGTCATTATTATTATTTTATCTAGCTTTCCATAGCTACAAAACGAGTTGAATAAATGTAAGCATTAGAATCACAAACTTCTCTGGTTTAAGAGACAAGCAAAAGTTGACTGCCTATAAATATAGAATATTTACTGTAGAAACTAATGAAGAAATACTTTGTGTTGAAAGTGAAACTAGAACTTTAGAGCAACTGTTAAGTAACGTTTGAATAATTCTTAGATAGGGGAGAAAAAACTAAGCAAAATAGCAATGCTGTCACTTTTTAAGAATAGCTTCCTGTCTCCACTGAAGTAAGATCAGGGTGTGAAAAACTAGCTTATTCTCTATTTTACTGGTGAGGCAGTGGAGACCACCAGAGGATATTTGGACTTTCAGCCTTTAGTACTGCATATATGAAGCTCGGAAATCACCACTGTGTCCTAACAAGTAAAAACAAGAACAAATGGACAAATCAACAATCCTCTTAAGTCCTTTAGACCAGTTGTCTCCAATGTTTTTGGCACCAGGGACCAGTTTAGTGGAAGACAATTTTCCACAGATGTGATGGGATGTTTTCAGGATGATTCAAGTTCATTACATTTATTGTGAACTTTATTTCTGTTATTACTATATCAGCTCCACCTCAGATCATCAGGCATTAGATCGTAGAGGCTGGGGATCCCTGCTTTAGAGAAATGAAGTCACAGGCCAAACTGCTGCCCCCAAAATGGAGTGAATTTAGAAAATCACAAGTTACTGGAGCAGAGACACCATATCTGAAAGCCTGGCAGGAATCGCTGATGAGGAAAGGAAACCTGAAATACAACTGAACTGAAGGAGGCTCCAGGCAGACAAGTCTGAGGGTTTAAAACTCCTGGGGACCCAGTTCTAGCAGGTTCCTTAAACATTTTTGTGAGTTTTACTTCCAGGAGTTTGACCTGGTCCTCAGAATGAGTATTAGAGAAAAATCTCTGTCTGGCAGGTGGAGGAGGAAAGAGCCATTTTGAAATCTGCTGGAGCACTCTGCTCTTAACAAGGGTTGCCTTCAGGAGAAACTAGCTGGCTAGAGCCTAATCTAATGAAGTTTTATCAAAGCAAGCTGATCTAGAGAAAGGTACATACCAAATGGCAGCTGGATCTAGCCATCCAATCTCACCTAAATGGGATGGGTTGGTGCAGAGAAGCATGTGTGAGGTTCAGAGGACAGGCTCACTCAAAGACTGCCACCTACTCTTAGGACTGTAGAATGTTTCCTCTTCCTTGCACCTCACTACCGACTCCTACAGGTCTATTTAGAGCAGATCCTTGTATATCATGTCCAGCTATAAATACATATTAAAAGGCAAGAAAACACAGTCAAAGAGAAGAGTAAGCATCAGAACCAGACTCAGACATGGTACCATTATTGGAATTATCAATCCAGAGATTTAAAATGACTATGAGAAATATGCTTTAATAGATAAATCAGACTAATAAAAGACCAGATAAGTAATGAAAGAAGTGGAAATTCTAAGAAAGAATTCAAAAGAAATGCTAGAGGAGATCAAGAACACTAACAGAAATGAAGAATGTCTTTGGTGTACTTATTAGTAGACTGGACACACCTGAGGCAAGCAACTGAATTGAAGATGTCTCAGCAGAAACCTCCCAAACTGAAAGCAATCAGAAGAGAAAAAAAAAAAAAGATTGAAAAAACAGAGTGCATAAGAACAGTGGGGCAACTGCTGCTGCTGCTGCTAAGTCACTTCAGTTGTGTCTGACTCTGCGATTTCATAGACGGCAGCCCACCAGGCTCCCTGTTCCTGGAATTCTCCAGGCAAAAACACTGGAGTGGGTTGCCATTTCCTTCTCCAATGCAGGAAAATGAAAAGTGAAAGTGAAGTCGCTCAGTCGTGTCCGACTCTCAGCGACCCCATGGACTGCAGCCTACCAGGCTCCTCCACCCATGGGATTTTCCAGGTAAGAGTACTGGAGTGGGGTTACATTGCCTTCTTTGGTGGGGCAACTACAAAAGCTATAATGTAAGTGTTATAAAAATACCAGAAGGAGACTATTTGAGCTTGAAAATGACAATTTTAGTCACTCAGTTGTGTCCTACTCTTTGCAACCCCATAGACTGTAGCCTTCCAGGCTCCTCTGTCCATGGAATTCTCCAGACAAGAATAGTGGAGTAGGTAGCCATTCCCTTCTCAACCCAGGGACTGAACCCGGGTCTCCTGCATTACAGGCAGATTCTTTACTTTCTTTTTTTTTTTTTTTTCCTAGCCCACACATGTGCTTCCCCACTAACTTGTTCCTTCAAATTGCTGGCTAATACGCTCCTCCTGGAATTTTCTTTGCAAATGTCTTGTCCTTCAATATACTAATATATACCCATCCACAACCAAAAGAACATCACACAGATTAAACTTTGCAGTTTATGCATGAGTACTAAGTCGCTTCAGTCCTGTCCAACTCTGTGTGACCCAACGGACTATATAGCCTACCAGGCTCCTCTGTCTATGGGTTTCTCCAGGCAAGAATAATGGAGTGGGTTGCCATACCCTCCTCCAGGGATCTTCTGGACCCAGGGGTTGAACCTGTATTTCTTACATCTAACCTGCATTGGCAGGCAGGTTCATTACAAATGAGAGTTAACATGGTAACAAACAAATATTTTATTTATTTTTTAAAGCATGAAAGTGCAAATCAATGTATGTGTTCATTTAGTTGCATAAAAAGAGAAGGCAATCAAAATGAGCAAAAAAAGAAAAAGAATTTGCTTAACATACTCAGGATTTCCTTGCTAACATCCCACTGTAAATTGAAATAACAGCTTATTTCCTGTTCTTAGATATTAAAAAAAAAATTGTCACTTGTACTTCCTGGAAAGTAATATTTACATTATTGCAAAGTAATTCAGCCTTTCCCAGCTGTGGATTTTGATTGCCACTATTATAAAGACAATGAAAATAAAACAAAACTTGTCAAATTTTAGTTATAGAATAGCTGCCAGTTCCTATTATATCAGAAAACATAAATTGTTCCCATAACTTTTGGCTTTGGGATGGATTAATTACTCAAAATGTACTTTACCTGAACTTGGGAAACATATGTTAGAGACACATATTATGTGGTTTGAGAAAAGGAGTGGTAGTGAGTAATGTTTCTTATTTCTGAAGTAGTGCTTATTCTTGTGTTCCTGAAGGAAGTTTTATTTTCTGTAATATTACACTGCCTTGCAAAAAGCACAGTCTTCTGAAAGGGCCATGAATTTCGGAAGTCACCTTTTAATACATGAAGTTGCTTAACGTACTTCAAGGTCATGCCTGTGAAATATTTATGAAAATAGCTTTCATATCACTGCATTCTCAAGTCTCCTTTAAGTATAGATGTCTTAGGGGAGAAGAAAATATTTTCCTAATTAGAAAACTTTATGGTTCTTGAGTAACTGGCAGTCTTGGAGTCAGAGAGCATCTCAACTACTGTCCATGAGTATCCTACTCAGTGCATGTTATTTTAGTTAATGAGGAACATTTTAAATTCCAATGGAAAAGATGTTTAATGAGCCCATTCTTGTTAATACCCCACAACAATTATTACTAGATTTTCCTGAGAGCCTTGTACTAGGCCTTTTATGTGTATTATGTGCAAGTTTTGTAACAGCCCTGCTAGATAGATAAATAGATAGATATTAAATCCATTTGTAGATAACGATAGTTAAACTTGATGATATTAACTTAACTTGATCAACCACAGATCTGAGCATTTTATTAATGTCCTTAGGACAACATTATTGAAAAGTGCTTCTAAATAGGATCAGCATGAATAGCTCCTTATAAAAATATATACAATTACAAGATATATAATTATTTTCCCCCCATGGTGCCTGATTTACTCCTTCTGGCTAAGGCATTGCAAACATTAAAAAAAAAAAATTACATAGTAGGGAGAAACCATTAAACACTGAGGTTAAATATATATTTTTAGATCTCCTAAGAGAAAATCAGAGTCTGAGAGAAATAGGTGATACATGGATATTTTGTAAAACAAATAAAAAGAATCCACAGTTCTGGAGCAGTGTATTTCTCTCTAAGGTGCCCTGGGGATGTCCCAGAGTTTCCTGGGGGCAGGAGAGCAGATAAATAAACAAATAGTACCTGACAAAATGTGTTCCACTGGAGAAAGGAATGGCAAACCGCTTCAGTATTCATGCCTTGAGAACCCCATGAACAGTATAAAAAGGCATAAAGATATGACATTGAATGATGAACTCCCCTGGTCAGTATGTGCCCAATATGCTACTGGAAAAGAGTGGATAAATAATTCCAGAAAGAATGCAGAGACGGAACCAAAGGAAAAACAACACCCAGTTGTGGATGTGACTGGTGATGAAAGTAGTCTGATACTGTAAAGAGAAATATTGCATAGGAACCTGGAATGTTAGCTCCATGAATCAAGGTAAATTCAGTTCAGTTCAGTTCACTTCAGTTGCTCAGTCCTGTCCAATTCTTTGTGTCCCCATGAATTGCAGTATGCCAGGCCTTCCTGTCCATCACCAACTCCCGGAGTTCACCCAGACTCGTGTCGATCGAGTCCATGATGCCATCCAGCCATTTCATCCTCTGTCGTCCCCTTCACCTCCTGCCCCCAATCCCTCCCAGCATCAGAGTCTTTTCCAATGAATCAATGCTTCACATGAGGTGGCCAAAGTACTGGAGTTTCAGCTTTAGAATCATTCCTTCCAAAGAAATCCCAGGGCTGATCTCTTTCAGAATGGACTGGTTGGATCTCCTTGCAGTCCAAGGGACTCTCAAGGAGTCTTCTCCAACACCACAGTTAAAAAGCATCAATTCTTCAGCACTCAGCTTTCTTCACAATCCAACTCTCACATCCATATATGACCACTGGAAAAACCATAGCCTTGACTAGATGGACTTTTGTTGGCAAAGTAATGTCTCTGCTTTTGAATATACTATCCAGGTTGGTCATAACTTTTCTTCCAAGGAGTAAGCGTCTTTTAATTTCATGGCTGCAGTCACCATCTGCAGTGATTTTGGAGCCCAAAAAAATAAAGTCTGACACTGTTTCCACTGTTTCCCCATCTATTTCCCATGAAGTGATGGGACCGGATGCCATGATCTTCGTTTTCTGAATGTTGAGCTTTAAGCCAACTTTTTCGCTCTCCTCCTTCACTTTCATCAAGAGGCTTTTTAGCTCCTCCTCACTTTCTGCCATAAGGGTGGTGTCATCAGCATATCTGAGGTTATTGATATTTCTCCCGGCAATCTTGATTCCAGCTTGTGTTTCTTCCAGTCCAGCGTTTCTCATGATGTACTCTGCATATAAGTTAAATAAGCAGGGAGACAATATACAGCCTTGACGTACTCCTTTTCCTATTTGGAACCAGTCTGTTGTTCCATGTCCAGTTCTAACTGTTGCTTCCTGACCTGCATACAGATTTCTCAAGAGGCAGGTTAGGTGGTCTGGTATTCCCATCTCTTTCAGAATTTTCCACAGTTTATTGTGATCCACACAGTCAAAGGCTTTGGCATAGTCAATAAAGCAGAAATAGATGTTTTTCTGGAACTCTCTTGCTTTTTCCATGATCCAGCGGATGTTGGCAATTTGATCTCTGGTTCCTCTGCCTGTTCTAAAACCAGCTTGAACATCAGGGAGTTCACGGTTCACATATTGCTGAAGCCTGGCTTGGAGAATTTTGAGCATTACTTTACTAGCGTGTGAGATGAGTGCAATTGTGCGGTAGTTTGAGCATTCTTTGGCATTGCCTTTCTTTGGAATTGGAATGAAAACTGACCTTTTCCAGTCCTGTGGCCACTGCTGAGTTTTCCAAATTTGCTGGCATATTGAGTGCAGCACTTTCACAGCATCATCTTCCAGGATTTGAAACAGCTCAACGGGAATTCCATCACCTCCACTAGCTTTGTTCTTAGTGATGCTTTCTAAGGCCCACTTGACTTCACATTCCAAGATGTCTGGCTCTAGATTAGTGATCACATCCTCATGATTATCTGGGTCGTGAAGATCTTTTCTGTACAGTTCTTCTGTGTATTCTTGCCACCTCTTCTTAATATCTTCTGCTTCTGTTAGGTCCATACCATTTCTATCCTTTATCGAGCCCATCTTTGCATGAAATGTTCCCTTGGTATCTCCAATTCTCTTGAAGAGATCTCTAGTCTTTCCCATTCTGTTGTTTTCCTCTATCTCTTTGCATTGATTGCTGAAGAAGGCTTTCTTATCTCTTCTTGCTATTCTTTGGAACTCTGCATTCAGATGCTTATATCTTTTCTTTTCTCCTTTGCTTTTCGCCTCTCTTCTTTTCAGTGCTATTTGTAAGGCTTCTCCAGACAGCCATTTTGCTTTTTTGCATTTCTTTTCCATGGGGATGGTCTTGATCCCTGTCTCCTGTACAATGTCACGAACCTCATTCCATAGTTCATCAGGAACTCTGTCTATCAGATCTAGGCCCTTAAATCTATTTCTCACTTCCACTGTATAATCATAAGGGATTTGATTTAGGTCATACCTGAATGGTCTAGCGGTTTTCCCTACTTTCTTCAATTTAAGTCTGAATTTGGAAATAAGGAGTTCATGATCTGAGCCACAGTCAGCTCCTGGTCTTGTTTTTGTTGACTGTATAGAGCTTCTCCATCTTTGGCTGCAAAGAATATAATCAATCTGATTTCGGTGTTGACCATCTGGTGATGTCCATGTGTAGAGTCTTCTCTTGTGTTGCTGGAAGAGGGTGTTTGCTATGACCAGTGCATTTTCTTGGCAAAACTCTATTAGTCTTTGCCCTGCTTCATTCCGCATTCCAAGGCCAAATTTGCCTGTTACTCCAGGTGTTTCTTGACTTCCTACTTTAGCATTCCAGTCCCCTATAATGAAAAGGACATCTTTTTTGGGTGTTAGTTCTACAAGGTCTTGTAGGTCTTCATAAAACCGTTCAACTTCAGCTTCTTCAGCATTACTGGTTGGGGCATAGACTTGGATAACTGTGATATTGAATGGTTTGCCTTGGAAACGAACAGAGATCATTCTGTCGTTTTTGAGATTGCATCCAAGTACTGCATTTCGGACTCTTTTGTTGACCATGATGGCTACTCCATTTCTTCTGAGGGATTCCTGCCCGCAGTAGTAGATATAATGGTCATCTGAGTTAAATTCACCCTTTCCAGTCCATTTTAGTTCGCTGATTCCTAGAATGTCGACGTTCACCCTTGCCATCTCTTGTTTGACCACTTCCAATTTGCCTTGATTCATGGACCTGACATTCCAGGTGCCTATGCAATATTGCTCTTTACAGCATCAGACCTTGCTTCTATCACCAGTCACATCCACAGCTGGGTATTGTTTTTGCTTTGGTTCCATCCCTTCATTCTTTCTAGAATTATTTCTCCATTGATCTCCAGTAGTATATTGGGCACCTACTGACCTGGAGAGTTCCTCTTTCAGTATCCTATCATTTTGCCTTTTCATACTGTTCATGGGGTTCTCAAGGCAGGAATACTTCAGTCATTTACCATTGCCTTCTCCAGTGGACCACATTCTGTCAGACCTCTCCACCATGACCCGCCCATCTTGGGTGGCCCTGCAGGCGTGGCTTGGTTTCATTGAGTTAGACAAGGCTGTGGTTCTAGTGTAATTAGATTGACTAGTTTTCTGTGGTTATGGTTTCAGTGTGTCTACCCTCTGATGCCCTCTTGCAACACCTACCATCTTACTTGGGTTTCTCTTACCTTGGACGTGAGGTATCTCTTCATGGCTGCTCCAGCAGCCATGTGCAAAGTGCACATGCTGGTGCTCCTTACCTTGGACAAGGGGTATCTCCTCACTGCTGCCCCTCCTGACCTTGAACGTGGAGTGGCTCCCCTCAGACCTCCTGTGCCCGCATAGCCACCACTCCTTGGACGTGGGGGTTGCTCCTCCCAGCTGCCACCCCTGGCCTCGGAGGTTGGGTAGGTCCTCGCAGCTGTTCCTGTGCTGTCACAGCCTGGCATTCTTGGCCGCTGCTCCTGACCTGAGTTGTTGGGTAGCTCCTCGCGGCTGCTCCTGTGCTGTCACAGCCTGGCAGTCTCACCGCTGCCCCTGACCTCGGATGTGGGGCAACTCCTCTTGGCCACTGCCCCATGCATTGGATCCTCCCGGCTTCTTCCCCTGACCTTGGACATTTGGTAGCTCCTCTCGGCTGCGCTATGTGGGCCAGTCACAACCACCCACACTATGTGGTAAAGGTAAATTAGAAGTGGTCAAACAGGAGATGGCAAGAGTAAACATTGATATTTTAGGAATCATCAACTAAAATGGACTGGAATGGGCAGATTTCATTCAGATTAACATTATATTGACTTCTTTGGGCAAGAGTTACAAGAAATGGAGTAGCCCTCATAGTCAACAAGAGTCCAAAATGCAGTACTTGGGTGCAATCTCAAATATGACAGAATGGAGAGAACAAGATGGTGGAGGAGTAGGTGGATGTAGAGTACATCTTTCTCTATGGATAAATCAGGAATACACCTTCAGACACAGAAGTGCATGCAAAATACCAGCTGAGAATGGACAGGAGTACCTGACCAGTGGAAAAGAATATATAGAACCATTCAAAACTTGGTAGGATGAAGGAAATAGAGGGAAAACCAGGAGTGTTCATAGGATTGGACCTACACTTGGTGGGTGGGGTAACTGAAGCAGGGGTCCAATCCCCATATCAGGGCAATTGTCTGAGTCAGGGGAGGAACATTTAAGGCTGAGAGTGAAACAACTGATCAGTGGCAGCATAAATGGCATAAGAATCAGACAGTCCTTGTCACAGCCATACACATCCCAGACAGCAATGCTGGTCCCCTAGAAGGTACAGCGGCTGGGAGCTGGAATTTAGGGATTGTGGGGCAATCCCAGGGTGAGGGCTGCTATTAACTGTGGAGAAACAGATTGAGGGAATGGGAGGGAGGAGATCTGGATAGGAAATGCCAGTGGAGGAAAGCCAGGCAGCCACGGAGCAAGATGATACTGCTGAGTCGCACGTAGTGGGTGGAGTCATCGCCATAGCTTATCTTTCCCCACACTCCAGCATCGCAGCTGGACAATAGAGAAGCTGGCCCATCAAATGCTTGATGCACTGAACTACAGAGTAGGACCCCAGGCAGGGTGCCCCTTTAAGTGCCTGATGCATCCAAGAACAAAGAATGACCCCAGGCAAAGGAACCCTCTAAGCTCCTGAATGGGCAGAGCTACGGAGAAAGACTGGCCAAAGAGGCCTTCTGATCGCCAGCTACAAGAGGCTTGGAAAACATCTCTGATAAGGCCACAACTCCTGCAGCAGAAGCAATCTGTATCTGTGCACACTTGGCACTGCCAGGGTCCTGGCAAGCCAAGCAGCTGTGCTACGTTCATGCTCAACTCTCACTGGGGGAGAGTTGCCACAGGCAAAAGAAGTCTTGCCTTTATGCGTGCAATGTCGCTTCAGTCCTGTCTAACTCTTTGTGACCCTGTAGACTGTGGCCTGCCAGGCTACTCTGTCAGGGAGTGGGTTTCTCCAGACAAGAATACTGGAGCCTATTGGCCAATACTGGTTGCCATACCCTTCTGGAGCACTCTATTTCCTGCTGCCCTAGCTGCCAAGTCTCCTGAGTACCTGGTGCTGCCAGAAGCCCTGAGACCCAAGCAGCTGGATCACTTCCACACCTGGCCCCCAAAGAAGCAAACCCAAGACCTCCAGGATAGCCTCAGAAGCAAACCTCAGTGAATGACCCACATGTAAAGGTGGAAATAAAACCATAATTGAAACTCGGGGCAGTGTGGCTAAGGAAAAAGACCCAAAACTCCCAACAGTTGTACAAGTTGCAGATTAAATCCACACGATCAACTAGGCAGACTCTGTGTCTATGGAATATATAAAAGGCCATTGAGAGCGCCCACAAAAGAAAATGCACTAGTTCTGATAGTTTTGGATATTGGAGACAAAAACACACAGGAGTAGGACAAGATTAGAATCTGAGTTTCCCCACTGCAGGTCCAAAGATCAGCACATTGTTGGAGGGCATCCTAGGGAGGTAAGGTGGACTGTGACTCCCAGTGAGGGAAAGGACTCTGACAGCAGTGACTCAAGAAAAACATTTATTATTTTATTTTTTTTTTACTTGTTCTATAGATGCTTTTGAACTGTGATGTTGGAGAAGACTCTTGAGAGTCCCTTGGACTGCAAGGAGATCCAACCAGCCCATTCTGAAGGAGGTCAGCCCTGGGATTTCTTTGGAAGGAATGATGCTAAAGCTGAAACTCCAGTACTTTGGCCACCTCATGGGAAGAGTTGACTCATTGGAAAATACTCTGATGCTGGGAGGGATTGGAGGCAGGAGAAGAAGGGGACAACAGAGGATGAGATGGCTAGATGGCATCACTGACTCGATGGACGTGAGTCTGAGTGAACTCCGGGAGTTGGTGATGGACAGGGAGGCCTGACGTGCTGCGATTCATGGGGTCGCAGAGTCGGACATAATTGAGCGACTGAATTGAACTGAACTGATAGATTCTTTTGGATTTTTCTTTTTCCCCCTTTATTGTAGTTGTCAATTTTATTGGCACAAATAAATCCAATTAAGCTTTTGATATATATTTTTTTTTTCTTCCTCAGTCATATTTTTTATTGTTGTTATAAACCTCTGCCTCTGCATTGGAGTTCTGCAGTTCTGTGGAGTTTTCCCTTTTATTTATTTATTTTTTCTTTTCTATTTAATTTTAATTTTTAAAGCCTATTATTATTTTTTCTACATTTATTCCTTTGTTTGCTTTTCCTACTGTTCCCTTCCCCTTGCACTTAATCTTTAATGTATATAAACCTTCTTCATGTAGCTCTATTTAACTTTTCATATCTATTCTTTCTTTCTTTTCTTTCTTTCCTTCCCTTTCGTCTCAACATATTTTGTTAGTTTTGTTTTCATTACTTTATTCTCCATTTGGCACCTTGCTTTAGTTTTGTTTTCCACTCTGTGCTTTAGTTAGTTTTCTTCTTAATTGGTAAGTATAATTTTTGATTGCTTCAGTCTGCTGGATCAATCTACTCTACTTTATTTTTGTTGAACTGTTTTGATCTTGCTTATGGGTGCATATGTATATATGTATACTCCATTATTTTAATTATCAATTGCCTGATTTTATAATTGCCACTTGTCTGGGGTTCATCTTTGATTTCTCCTTTTTGGATATTTGTTTTAATCTCACTTAATGCCATAACAATCCAATGTGGAATCTTGGTTCCCAACCAGATATCAAGGCCTGAGCTTTTGAAGTGCGAGCACTAACTGCAAGACCCTAGACTACAAGAGAACTAACCCTAGGGAGCATCAAATAGTGAGAACTCACAAAACAGAAACCACTTGAATACAAGACCTGACATTATCCAACCACCACAGTAGCATCCTGTGCAGGATGCTTCATCTAAACAACAAACAAAACAAAAATACAAACCCAATCATCAGTGGCCAAGATTATCACCTCACTCAGCCTTGGCAAACAGAGGAAAAACAAACAAACAAACAAAAAATCAGCACAAATCACACCCTATACTAAGCTTACACAAACCACTGGCCTAACCTTAGGAGGGCAGAAACCAAAAGGAAGAAAGAATTCAACCTTCTTCAAGGAAAGAATTCAACTTTCCTTGAATCCTGGGAAAAGGAGATCTCAAAACAACAAGTTAAAAAAAAAAGAAAAGAAAAGAAAAGAAAGGCAGAGAAATACTATACAAATGAAAGAACAAACTAGAAAGAAAGAAGTCCAAACTTATGGACTATATATAATAAGCATACAGCAAATATTATTCTCAATGGTGAAAAACTGAAAACATTCCCCCTAAGATCCCCCTAAGAAACAAGACAAGTTGTCCACTTTCACCACTATTATTCAACATAGTTCTGGAAGTCTTAGCTATAGCAATCAGAGAAGAAAAATAAATAGAAGGAATCCAGATTGGAAAAGAAGTAAAACTCTCAATGTTTGCAGATAACATGATACTATACATAGAAAACCCTAAAGATAGTATCAGAAAATTACTAGGGCTAATCAGTGAATGTAGCAAAGGTGCAGGCTACAAAATCAATACACAGAAACCACTTGCATTTCTATATACTAACAATGAAAAATCAGAAAGAGAAATTAAGGAATCAATCCCATTCACCATTGCATCAGAAAGAATTAAATATCTAGGAATAAACTTACTTAGGAGGCAAAAGAACTGTGAAAATTATAAGGCAATAATGAAAGAAATCAAAGATGACATAAACAGATGGAGAGATATTCCATGTTCCTGGGTAGGAAGAATCAATATTGTGAAAATGATTATACTACCAAATGCAATCTCCAGATTCAACGTGATCCCTATCAAATTACTAATTCACAGAACTATAACAAAATATTTCACAATTCATATGGAAACACAAAAGACCCCAAACAGCCAAAGCAGTCTTGGGAAAGAATAATGGAGCTGGAGGAAACAAGCTTCCTGACTTCAGGTTATACTACAAAGCTATAGACATCAAGACAGTATGGTACTGGCACAAAAACAGAAATATAAATCGATGGAACAAGATAGAAAGCCCAGAATAAACTCATGCACCTATGGGAACCTTATTTTTGACAAAGGAGGCAAGAATATACAATGAGGAAATGACAGCCTTTTCAATAAATGCTCAGAAAACTGGACAGCTACATGGAAAAAAGAATGAAATTAGAACACTTTCTAACATCATACACAAAGATACTCAAAATGGATTATAGACCTAAATGTAACACCAGAAACTAAAACTCTTAGAGAAAACATAGGCAGAACACCCGATGACATAAATCAAAGGAAGATAATCTATGATCCACCTTCTAGAGTAATGGAAATAAAATCAAAAGTAAACAAGTGAGATCTGATTAAACTTAAAAACTTTTGCACAGCAAAGGAAACTATAAGCAAGGTGAAAAGACAACCCTTAGGACGGGAGAAAATAATAGCAAATGAATCAACTGACAAAGGCTTAATTTCCAAAATAGACCAGTAGCTCATACAACCCAATGTCAGGAAAACAAACCCAATCAAAAAGTGGCAGAAAGACCTAAATAGACATTTCTCCAAAGAAGATATACAGATGGCTAACAAACACATGGATAGATGCTCAACATTACTCTTTATTAGAGAAATGCAAATCAAAACTACAATGAGATATCACCTCACACCCATCAGAATGGCATCTTTAAAAAGTCTACAAACAATAAATGCTGGAGAGGGTGTGGAGCAAAGGGAACACTCTTGTACTGTTGGTGGGAATGTAAATTCATACAACCACTATGGAAGACGGTATGGAGATTCCTTAAAAAAAAAAAAAAGGATTAAAACTACTATATGACCCAGCAATCCCATTCTTAGGCATATACTCTGAGGAAACCAAAATTGAAAGAGACACATATATTCCATTGTTAATTGCAGCACTATATTAGAATAGCTTCCCTGGTGGCTCAGATGGTAAAGCGTCTGCCTACAGTGTGGGAGACCCAGGTTTGATCCCTGGGTTGGGAAGATCTCCTGGAGAAGGAAATGGCAACCCACTCCAGAATTCTTGCCTGGAGAATCCCACGGATGGAGGAGCCTGGTAGGCTACAGTCCATGGGGTTGCAAAGAGTTGGACACGACTGAGCAACTTCACTATTCACTATTACAATAGCTAAAACATGGAAGCAACCTAGATGTCCATTGATAAATTAATGGATAAAGAAGGTGTGGTAAATAAACAATGAAATATTTCTCAGCCATAAAAAGGAACACATTTAAGTCAGTTCTAATGAGGTGGATGAACCTAGAACCTATTGTACAGAGTGATGTATGTGAGAAAGAGAAAGATAAATGTTGTATTCTAATGCATATATACAGAATCTAGAAAAAATGGTACTGAAGAATTTATTTACAGGGCAACAATGGAGAAACAGACATAGAGAACAGACTTATGGACATGGGGAGGGGGAGGAGAGCATGTGATGTATGGAAAGAGTAACATGGAAAATTACATTACCATATGTAAATATATAGCCAAAGGGTATTTTCTGTATGAATCAAGAAACTCAAACAGGGGTTGCTATCAACCTAGAGGGGCAGGGTGGGGAAGGGGATGGGAGGGAGGCTCTAAATGGTGAAGATATATATGTATACCTATGGCTGATTCATGTTGAGATTTGCCAGAAAACAGCACAATTCTGTAAAGCAATTATCCTTCGCTAAAAAATAATTAAGAAAACCCTAGCTGAATTTAAAAAAAAATTGCAGGATGATTCTCTGTTCTTTACCAAGGCAAACCATTCAATATCACAGTAATCTAAATCTATGCCCAAACCAGTAATGCTGAAGAAGCTGAAGTTAAATGGCTCTATGAAGACCTACAAGATCTTCTAGTTAAGTTCAGTTCAGTCTTTCAGTGGTGTCCTACTCTTTGTAACCCCATGAATCTCAGCACATCAGGCCTCCCTGTCCATCACCAAATCCCGGAGTTCACTCAGACTCACATTCATCGAGTCAGTGATGCCATCCAGCCATCTCATCCTCTGTCGTCCCCTTCTCCTCCTGCCCCGAATCCCTCCCAGCATCAGAGTCTTTTCCAATGAGTCAACTCTTTGCATGAGCTGGCCAAAGTACTGGAGTTTCAGCTTTAGCATCATTCCTTCCAAAGAAATCCCAGGGCTGACCTCCTTCAGAATGGACTGGTTGGATCTCCCTGCAGTCCAAGGGACTCTCAAAAGTCTTCTCCAACACCACAGTTCAAAAGCAACAATTCTTTGGCACTCAGCTTTCTTCACGGTCCAACTCTCACAACCATACATGACTACTGGAACAATCGACTAGATGATACTTTGTTGACAAAGTAATGTCTTCTAGAACTGACACCAAAAACAAGATATCCTTTTCATCATAGGGGACTGGAATGATAAAGTAGGAAGTTAAGAGAAACCTGGAGTAACAGGCAAATTGGATATTGGATTACAATATGAAACAAGGCAAAGGCTAACAGAATTTTACCAAGAGAACGCACTGGTCATAGTAAACACCTTCTTCTAACAACACAAGAGAAGACTCTACACATGGACATCACCAGAGGTCAGTACCAAAATCAGATTGATTATATTCTTTGCAACCAAAGATGGAGAAGCTCTATACAGTCAGTAAAAGCAAGACTGAGACCTGACTGTGGATCAGATCACGAATTCCTTTTGCCAAGTTCAGACTTAAATTGAAGGGAAAACCACTAGACCATGCGGGTATGACCTAACTCAAATCCCTTACAATTGTACAATGGAAGTGACAAATAGATTTGAGGGATTAGATCGGATAGATGAGTGCCTGAAGAACTATGGATAAAGGTTTGTGAAACTGTGCAAGAGACAGTGATCAAGACCATCCCCAAGAAAAAGAAATGCAAAAAGGCAAACTGGTTGTTTGAGGAGATCTTACAAATAGCTGAGGAAAGAGGAGGAGCAAAAGAAAAAGGAGAAAAGGAAAGATATACCAATTTGAATGCAGAGTTCCAAATAATCGCAAAGAGGGATAAGAAAGCCTTCCTCAGTGATCAATGCAAAGAAACAGAGGAAAGCAATAGAATGGGAAAGATGAGAGACCTCTTCAAGTAAATTAGTGATGCCAAGGGAACATTTCATGCAAAGATGGGCACAATAAAGGACAGATATTGTATGAACATAGCAGAAGCAGAGGATATTAAGAAGATGTGGCAAGAATACACAGAAGAACTACACAAAAAAGATCTTCATGACCCAGATAATCATGATGGTGTGATTAGAGTCGGACATAATTGAGCGACTGAATTGAACTGAACTGATAGATTCTTTTGGATTTTTCTTTTTCCCCCTTTATTGTAGTTGTCAATTTTATTGGCACAAATAAATCCAATTAAGCTTTTGATATATATTTTTTTTTTCTTCCTCAGTCATATTTTTTATTGTTGTTATAAACCTCTGCCTCTGCATTGGAGTTCTGCAGTTCTGTGGAGTTTTCCCTTTTATTTATTTATTTTTTCTTTTCTATTTAATTTTAATTTTTAAAGCCTATTATTATTTTTTTTACATTTATTCCTTTGTTTGCTTTTCCTACTGTTCCCTTCCCCTTGCACTTAATCTTTAATGTATATAAACCTTCTTCATGTAGCTCTATTTAACTTTTCATATCTATTCTTTCTTTCTTTTCTTTCTTTCCTTCCCTTTCGTCTCAACATATTTTGTTAGTTTTGTTTTCATTACTTTATTCTCCATTTGGCACCTTGCTTTAGTTTTGTTTTCCACTCTGTGCTTTAGTTAGTTTTCTTCTTAATTGGTAAGTATAATTTTTGATTGCTTCAGTCTGCTGGATCAATCTACTCTACTTTATTTTTGTTGAACTGTTTTGATCTTGCTTATGGGTGCATATGTATATATGTATACTCCATTATTTTAATTATCAATTGCCTGATTTTATAATTGCCACTTGTCTGGGGTTCATCTTTGATTTCTCCTTTTTGGATATTTGTTTTAATCTCACTTAATGCCATAACAATCCAATGTGGAATCTTGGTTCCCAACCAGATATCAAGGCCTGAGCTTTTNTTTTTTTTTTTTTTTTTGGTTTTTTTTATTTTTTTTTAATTTTTTTAATTTTTTTGTATTTATTTTTTTACACGAACTCCCAAACATGAACCCCCCTCCCACCTCCCTCCCCACATCTTCCTTCCAGATCATCCCCATACACCAGCCCCTCACTTAATGCCATAACAATCCAATGTGGAATCTTGGTTCCCAACCAGATATCAAGGCCTGAGCTTTTGAAGTGCGAGCACTAACTGCAAGACCCTAGACTACAAGAGAACTAACCCTAGGGAGCATCAAATAGTGAGAACTCACAAAACAGAAACCACTTGAATACAAGACCTGACATTATCCAACCACCACAGTAGCATCCTGTGCAGGATGCTTCATCTAAACAACAAACAAAACAAAAATACAAACCCAATCATCAGTGGCCAAGATTATCACCTCACTCAGCCTTGGCAAGCAGAGGAAAAACAAACAAACAAACAAAAAATCAGCACAAATCACACCCTATACTAAGCTTACACAAACCACTGGCCTAACCTTAGGAGGGCAGAAACCAAAAGGAAGAAAGAATTCAACCTTCTTCAAGGAAAGAATTCAACTTTCCNCACACCCTATACTAAGCTTACACAAACCACTGGCCTAACCTTAGGAGGGCAGAAACCAAAAGGAAGAAAGAATTCAACCTTCTTCAAGGAAAGAATTCAACTTTCCTTGAATCCTGGGAAAAGGAGATCTCAAAACAACAAGTTAAAAAAAAAAAAAAGAAAAGAAAAGAAAGGCAGAGAAATACTATACAAATGAAAGAACAAACTAGAAAGAAAGAAGTCCAAACTTATGGACTATATATAATAAGCATACAGCAAATATTATTCTCAATGGTGAAAAACTGAAAACATTCCCCCTAAGATCCCCCTAAGAAACAAGACAAGTTGTCCACTTTCACCACTATTATTCAACATAGTTCTGGAAGTCTTAGCTATAGCAATCAGAGAAGAAAAATAAATAGAAGGAATCCAGATTGGAAAAGAAGTAAAACTCTCAATGTTTGCAGATAACATGATACTATACATAGAAAACCCTAAAGATAGTATCAGAAAATTACTAGGGCTAATCAGTGAATGTAGCAAAGGTGCAGGCTACAAAATCAACACACAGAAACCACTTGCATTTCTATATACTAACAATGAAAAATCAGAAAGAGAAATTAAGGAATCNACATAGAAAACCCTAAAGATAGTATCAGAAAATTACTAGGGCTAATCAGTGAATGTAGCAAAGGTGCAGGCTACAAAATCAATACACAGAAACCACTTGCATTTCTATATACTAACAATGAAAAATCAGAAAGAGAAATTAAGGAATCAATCCCATTCACCATTGCATCAGAAAGAATTAAATATCTAGGAATAAACTTACTTAGGAGGCAAAAGAACTGTGAAAATTATAAGGCAATAATGAAAGAAATCAAAGATGACATAAACAGATGGAGAGATATTCCATGTTCCTGGGTAGGAAGAATCAATATTGTGAAAATGATTATACTACCAAATGCAATCTCCAGATTCAACGTGATCCCTATCAAATTACTAATTCACAGAACTATAACAAAATATTTCACAATTCATATGGAAACACAAAAGACCCCAAACAGCCAAAGCAGTCTTGGGAAAGAATAATGGAGCTGGAGGAAACAAGCTTCCTGACTTCAGGTTATACTACAAAGCTATAGACATCAAGACAGTATGGTACTGGCACAAAAACAGAAATATAAATCGATGGAACAAGATAGAAAGCCCAGAATAAACTCATGCACCTATGGGAACCTTATTTTTGACAAAGGAGGCAAGAATATACAATGAGGAAATGACAGCCTTTTCAATAAATGCTCAGAAAACTGGACAGCTACATGGAAAAAAGAATGAAATTAGAACACTTTCTAACATCATACACAAAGATACTCAAAATGGATTATAGACCTAAATGTAACACCAGAAACTAAAACTCTTAGAGAAAACATAGGCAGAACACCCGATGACATAAATCAAAGGAAGATAATCTATGATCCACCTTCTAGAGTAATGGAAATAAAATCAAAAGTAAACAAGTGAGATCTGATTAAACTTAAAAACTTTTGCACAGCAAAGGAAACTATAAGCAAGGTGAAAAGACAACCCTTAGGACGGGAGAAAATAATAGCAAATGAATCAACTGACAAAGGCTTAATTTCCAAAATAGACCAGTAGCTCATACAACCCAATGTCAGGAAAACAAACCCAATCAAAAAGTGGCAGAAAGACCTAAATAGACATTTCTCCAAAGAAGATATACAGATGGCTAACAAACACATGGATAGATGCTCAACATTACTCTTTATTAGAGAAATGCAAATCAAAACTACAATGAGATATCACCTCACACCCATCAGAATGGCATCTTTAAAAAGTCTACAAACAATAAATGCTGGAGAGGGTGTGGAGCAAAGGGAACACTCTTGTACTGTTGGTGGGAATGTAAATTCATACAACCACTATGGAAGACGGTATGGAGATTCCTTAAAAAAAAAAAAAAGGATTAAAACTACTATATGACCCAGCAATCCCATTCTTAGGCATATACTCTGAGGAAATCAAAATTGAAAGAGACACATATATTCCATTGTTAATTGCAGCACTATATTAGAATAGCTTCCCTGGTGGCTCAGATGGTAAAGCGTCTGCCTACAGTGTGGGAGACCCAGGTTTGATCCCTGGGTTGGGAAGATCTCCTGGAGAAGGAAATGGCAACCCACTCCAGAATTCTTGCCTGGAGAATCCCACGGATGGAGGAGCCTGGTAGGCTACAGTCCATGGGGTTGCAAAGAGTTGGACACGACTGAGCAACTTCACTATTCACTATTACAATAGCTAAAACATGGAAGCAACCTAGATGTCCATTGATAAATTAATGGATAAAGAAGGTGTGGTAAATAAACAATGAAATATTTCTCAGCCATAAAAAGGAACACATTTAAGTCAGTTCTAATGAGGTGGATGAACCTAGAACCTATTGTACAGAGTGATGTATGTGAGAAAGAGAAAGATAAATGTTGTATTCTAATGCATATATACAGAATCTAGAAAAAATGGTACTGAAGAATTTATTTACAGGGCAACAATGGAGAAACAGACATAGAGAACAGACTTATGGACATGGGGAGGGGGAGGAGAGCATGTGATGTATGGAAAGAGTAACATGGAAAATTACATTACCGTATGTAAATATATAGCCAAAGGGTATTTTCTGTATGAATCAAGAAACTCAAACAGGGGTTGCTATCAACCTAGAGGGGCAGGGTGGGGAAGGGGATGGGAGGGAGGCTCTAAATGGTGAAGATATATATGTATACCTATGGCTGATTCATGTTGAGATTTGCCAGAAAACAGCACAATTCTGTAAAGCAATTATCCTTCGCTAAAAAATAATTAAGAAAACCCTAGCTGAATTTAAAAAAAAATTGCAGGATGATTCTCTGTTCTTTACCAAGGCAAACCATTCAATATCACAGTAATCTAAATCTATGCCCAAACCAGTAATGCTGAAGAAGCTGAAGTTAAATGGCTCTATGAAGACCTACAAGATCTTCTAGTTAAGTTCAGTTCAGTCTTTCAGTGGTGTCCTACTCTTTGTAACCCCATGAATCTCAGCACATCAGGCCTCCCTGTCCATCACCAAATCCCGGAGTTCACTCAGACTCACATTCATCGAGTCAGTGATGCCATCCAGCCATCTCATCCTCTGTCGTCCCCTTCTCCTCCTGCCCCGAATCCCTCCCAGCATCAGAGTCTTTTCCAATGAGTCAACTCTTTGCATGAGCTGGCCAAAGTACTGGAGTTTCAGCTTTAGCATCATTCCTTCCAAAGAAATCCCAGGGCTGACCTCCTTCAGAATGGACTGGTTGGATCTCCCTGCAGTCCAAGGGACTCTCAAAAGTCTTCTCCAACACCACAGTTCAAAAGCAACAATTCTTTGGCACTCAGCTTTCTTCACGGTCCAACTCTCACAACCATACATGACTACTGGAACAATCGACTAGATGATACTTTGTTGACAAAGTAATGTCTTCTAGAACTGACACCAAAAACAAGATATCCTTTTCATCATAGGGGACTGGAATGATAAAGTAGGAAGTTAAGAGAAACCTGGAGTAACAGGCAAATTGGATATTGGATTACAATATGAAACAAGGCAAAGGCTAACAGAATTTTACCAAGAGAACGCACTGGTCATAGTAAACACCTTCTTCTAACAACACAAGAGAAGACTCTACACATGGACATCACCAGAGGTCAGTACCAAAATCAGATTGATTATATTCTTTGCAACCAAAGATGGAGAAGCTCTATACAGTCAGTAAAAGCAAGACTGAGACCTGACTGTGGATCAGATCACGAATTCCTTTTGCCAAGTTCAGACTTAAATTGAAGGGAAAACCACTAGACCATGCGGGTATGACCTAACTCAAATCCCTTACAATTGTACAATGGAAGTGACAAATAGATTTGAGGGATTAGATCAGATAGATGAGTGCCTGAAGAACTATGGATAAAGGTTTGTGAAACTGTGCAAGAGACAGTGATCAAGACCATCCCCAAGAAAAAGAAATGCAAAAAGGCAAACTGGTTGTTTGAGGAGATCTTACAAATAGCTGAGGAAAGAGGAGGAGCAAAAGAAAAAGGAGAAAAGGAAAGATATACCAATTTGAATGCAGAGTTCCAAATAATCGCAAAGAGGGATAAGAAAGCCTTCCTCAGTGATCAATGCAAAGAAACAGAGGAAAGCAATAGAATGGGAAAGACGAGAGACCTCTTCAAGTAAATTAGTGATGCCAAGGGAACATTTCATGCAAAGATGGGCACAATAAAGGACAGATATTGTATGAATATAGCAGAAGCAGAGGATATTAAGAAGATGTGGCAAGAATACACAGAAGAACTACACAAAAAAGATCTTCATGACCCAGATAATCATGATGGTGTGATCACTCACTTACAGCCAGACATCCTGGAATGTGAAGTAAAGTAGGCCTTAGGAAGCATCACTACAAACAAGCTACAGGAAGTGATGGAATTCCAGTTGAGCTATTTCAAATCCTGAAAGATGATTCTGTGAAAGTGCTGCACTCAATATGTCAGCAAATTTGGAAAACTCAGCAGTGGCCACAGGACTGGAAAAGGTCAGTTTTCATCCCAATTCCAAAAAAGAGCAATGCCAAAGAAAGTCAAACTACCACACAATTACACTCATCTCACACACTAGCAAAATAATGCTCAAAATTCTCCAAGACAGGCTTCAACAGCATGTAAACTGTGGAATTCCAGATGTTCAAGCTGGTTTTAGAAAGGGCAGAAGAACCAGAGATCAAAGTGCCAACTTCTGTTGGATCAGAGAAAAAGCAAGTGAATCCAGAAAAACATCTGCTTCTGCTTTGTTGACCATACCAAAACCGTTTACTTTATACATCACAACAAACTGTGGAAAGTTCTTCAACAAATAGGAATACCAGGATACCTCACCTGCCCCCTGAGAAATCTTTATGCAGGTCTAGAAGCAACAAATAGAACTGGACTTGGAACAACGGGCTGGTTCAAAATGGGGAAAGGAGTATGTCAAGGCAGTATATTGTCACCCTGCTTATTTTATTTACATGCAGAGTATAGCATGTGAAATAGCAGGCTTGATGAAGCACGAACTGGAATCAAGATTGCTGAGAAAAATATCAATAACCTCAGATACACAGATGATACCACCCTCATGGCAGAAAGAGAAGAGGAATTGAAAAGCCTCTCAATGAAAGTGAAAGAGGAGAGTGAAAAAGCTGGCTTAAAGCTCAACATTCAGAAAACTAATATCATGGCATCCAGTCCAATCACTTCATGGAAAACAGATGGAGAAACAATGGAAACAGTGACAGACTTGATTTTGCTGGGCTCCAAAAACACTGCAGATTGTGACTGCAGCCATGAAACTAAAAGATGCTTGCTCTTTGGAAGAAAAGCTATGACAAACCTATATAGCTGTCTCTTATACACATCTAGATGTGTATAAGAGACAGNGATGGAGAAACAATGGAAACAGTGACAGACTTGATTTTGCTGGGCTCCAAAAACACTGCAGATTGTGACTGCAGCCATGAAATTAAAAGATGCTTGCTCTTTGGAAGAAAAGCTATGACAAACCTATACAGCATATTAAAAAGTAGAGATTTCACTTTGCCAACAAAGGCCCATCTAGTCAAAGTGATGTTTTTCCAGTAGTCATATACGGGAATGAGATTTGGACTATACAGCAAGCTGAGTGCCAAAGAATTGATACTTTTGAACTGTGGTTTTGGAGAAGACTCTGGAGAGTCCCTTGGACTGCAAGAATATCAAACCAGTCAATCCTAAAAGGAAGTCCATCCTGAATATTCATTGGATGGGCTGATGTTGAAGCTGAAACTCCAATACTTTGGCCACCTGATGCAAAGAACTCATTGGAAAAAAACTCATTGACTCATTGGAAAAGACCCTAATGCTGGGAAAGATTGAAGGCAGGAGGAAAAGGGAATGACAGAGGATGAGATGGTTGGATGGCATCACCGACTCAATGGACATAAGTTTGAGCAAGCTTTGGCAGTTGGTGATGGACAGGAAAGTCTGGCATGCTTCAATCCCCAGGATTGTAAAGAGTTGGACACGACCAAGCAACTGAACTGAACTGAATGGGGGGCTAGCAGTTCCTCATTTGGGCTTCCCAAGTGGTACTAGTGGTAACAAACCTGCTTTCCAATGCTGGAGACTTGAGATATGTTAGTTTAATGTCTGGGTCACGAAGATCCCCTTGAAGAAGCCATAGCAACACACTCCAGTATTCTTTCCTGGAGAACCCACTGGACAGAGGAGCCTAGCAGTCTACATTCCATAGGGTCTCAAAGAGTCAGACATGACTGAAGCAACTTAGTACGTACTCATGTTCCTCATTTACTTAATTTGAAAAGTCTTATTGAATGTTTTGATGAAAGATTTAGTCAGGGAAATTAATGTTAACAACAAATTTAAGGAATGAGATGTGGACAGAATGTGAATCAGGCAATCAGTAGATTTAGGAAGAAAACACAATGATAGTGAAGGGGAATAATTTTCTTGCATCCAAATTTTCCCGGACTCAGGCTGCTAGGTACTCATCACCCTGTGAGAGGAGGGAAGCAATACCAAGCCTAAGAGTACAGAGCGACAGTTCTGCCATTACTTCTCAAACTCCTCTTGGCAATGTATTTGTCACTGTATTTATCTATAGCTTAATTTACTGATATAGCACAGAGGCAAATTTTCAATGCTATCATCAAAACAAAGTGGTTACAAGCCCTGATCTAGGATCACAAAGCTCTCCTGCACTTTTTATACACTGTACAAAGATCCTAACCAAGGGCACAATGAGGAGGTAAAAAGCAGCTGTGACTCAGCTCACCAAGCCTTACTCTGTGGCTCAGGAATGAGTCTTCATGGAGGAAGAAGTATCCTTTTCTCACTTACACAAAGGCGTATCATATGGGCTAGTGATCACCCTGCCCTGTGCAACAGCACTCCCCCACCCCACACACACATAGTAATGTAACATCCTGTAAATTTAGAATCGTATTCCTTGTCATGTAATAGCATAAGCATGATGATTTTTATTCTATCTTTACATATTAGTACTATTCCTAACATATCATATATAATCTTTAAATAATTTTGAGTTATTATTGAATGAATCTTTCATGTGGTAAATTTAGTTCACATAATTCTCAATATAGATATTTAAAAAATGTAAATGTGCTTATGGACTTCATGATTTTTTATGCTAAACAATAAGACATTTGATGCACTGTATTAATTAGATAAATAAAAAAGTATATTTAATTCACACTGATTCCCAGTTTAAAATTAGATTGTTTTCTACTATGTACTGCTTGCCTGAATTTTTTAAACACTGTGTGTTTTCCAGTGGCATAGAATAGTAAAACATAAAAGTCACAGGAAAGTGATTTAGTCAAATTATGTGTTTGACTAAGAGACCCTAGACTGGAGAGAAATGAGAAAGTTTCTACTAGGTGGTGGATTTCATGTTCACTTTTTTTTTTTTTCTTTTTTGCTACTACAGTGAACTTTTACTTTTTTTTTTTTTTTTAGAGCATCCATTTTACTTTATTTTACTTTACAGTACTCTATTGGTTTTGGCATACATTGACATGAATCTGCCATGGGTGTACACAAACTCCCAAACATGAAGCCCCCCCCACCTCCCACCCCACATCATCCCTCCTGATCATCCCCATGCACCAGTCCCAAGCATCCT